>PVLC010003248.1:28772-75511 GCA_004027655.1 Graphiurus murinus | reverse complement strand
AGGAGAAGAAGAAGAAGAAGAAGAAGAAGAAGAAGAAGAAGAAGAAGAAGAAGAAGAAGAAGAGGAGGAGGAGGAGGAGACAGGGGAGGGGGGGTAGGGAGAGGAAGAAGAAAGAAGAAATAATAATGCAGAAATAATAATAATACTCTTTACCCTATTTCCCCCAATGGTAACCTCTCCTATACTTTGCCTACCTTGTACAATATCACAGCTAAAAAAATGACATTTATATAATTTACCAACCTTTTTTAGACACTAGTTTTGCATGCATCATTTTCATGTGTGGGGACATATTCTATGAAATTTTATGTCATGTCAATTCATGTGAACACCACCAGCATTTTCATTGTGTCACTTATACAATTGTCCCCTAAAGGCAGGCCTTGAAAGCCATTACTTCTTCCACATCTCTAGGATACAAAGAAAATTTAAGATTGTTTACTAATGCTGTTGTTAGAAAATAAGGAGCAAAGAAGGCAACCTAACTGAAGGTGATGGGGGTGGGGGGAAACATCCTAATGCAAATGATGTACATTCAGGAACATATCAAAGTCAATCACTAAACCAAACATGAGAAGATAAGAGGGGAAGGAATGAGATGGGAATTTGGAAAGAGTTAAATGTGAGCTGGGTGCATGTATGCCTCCTGCAGCTTGTATCTCCCAAAGATGTATGATTGCAATACACCAATAAAAAATTAAAAAGCAAATAAAAAAGAAAAGGATCAATGAAGGAATTACTATCAGAGGCTCTGTATACATATGTGAAAGGACCAATGTCAATCTCAGTACTCTGGATGGGGAAGGGTGATGGGGAGGGAGTGGGGGGAGCCCACCAAGTACTGTGCGCACATAAGTCACTATCAACATGATCACATTATGATATGAGCCAATAATGTACCAATAAAAACATAAAACAAACCAAATAAATGAGTAAAGAAAAACCTTAGAAAGAAAAAAGCCCGGTGTGATGCCAAACTCTTGTAATCCCAGTATTTGGGAGGTAGAGACAGGAGATTGCAGTTTCAAGGACAGCTTCAGCAAGCAGTGAAACTCTTATCAACCTAGTGAGACCTTGCTTCAAAATAAAAATAAAATAGGGCTGGGAATATAGCTTGGAGGTAGAATTCCCCTGGGTTCAATCCACAGGATCACAAAAAAAAGAAAAGAAGAAAAAGATCAAATAAATCATGATATGTATAGTACAAAGAGATTATATGTGATTGTCATTCACATGACTAGTAAAAATAAAAATAGCAATAGTTTGCCAGTAGTTGTCTGTAGGAAACTATGATTCCTAAATGAGAAAATCCAATATAATATACATAAAAGATAAATGTATGATAGAATAAACAGATAAAATGTTTAAAATATTTTACTTAAAATGAGAGGAACAAAATATTTAAATGCTTTCTCTTTCAAATAATACATTGGCTTGTGAAACATTAATTTCACACATGTATTATGACAATCCTTCTATTCCTAATGACATCTTATTCATAGAAACATAATCATGTGTGTAGAAAGTCCTAAAAATCTTACACAATTTTTATAATAGCTAAGAAGTGAGTGCTAGGCCGGGTGTGGTGACGCACACTTGTAATCTCAGAATTTGGGAGGCTGAGACCAGAGGATCTGGGTTCATAGCCAGCCTCAGCTACCTAGTGAGGCACTCTGCAAGTTAGTGAGACCCTGTTTCAAAATAAAGAATAAAAAATAGGGCTGGGGGTATAGCTCGGAGGTAGAATACCCTGAGTTCAATCCCCAGTGCCGCAAAAAAAAAAAAAAAAAAAAAAGTGAGTGCTATGGAACAAAAGATGTATATAATATGTCTATACATACTGTCAACAAAAAATGTATACCTCAAGTATAAATAAAGCATGTATAAAATTGTTTAAGAACTATTAAAATATAAAATATTTTAAAATAACTTTAAATTGGGCACAATGGCACAAGCCTATAATCCCAGTACTTCGAAGATTAAGATAGGAAGGCCACAGGTTTGAGACCATAATGAGTTAACAAGAACCTGTTTCAAAAAATTTTAAAAAGGGTTGAAGGTGTAGCTCAGAAGGCAGAATACCCCTGGTTTTAATCCTTAGTACTAAGAAAGAGAATGAGAGAGAGAGAGAGGGAGAGAGAGAAAGAGAGAGAGAAAATAAAAGGAAAAAACTTTAATAAAATATGTGTGACACTGTGCAATAAAATTTAAAATGCATTAGTCAAATATATTAAAAACAAACAAACAAGCCGGGCGTGGTGGCGCACGCTTGTAATCTCAGCATTCGGGAGGCTGAGACCGGAGGATCCGGGTTCGCGGCCAGCCTCAGCTACCTAGTGAGGCACTCCGCAACTTAGTGAGACTCGGTTTCAAAATAAAGAATAAAAAATAGGGCTGGGGGTATAGCTCGGAGGTAGAATGCCCTTGAGTTCAATCCCCAGTACCACAAAAAAATAAATAAAAATAAAAATAAAAATAAAGAAGTGAGAATTAGAAAACAAACGTTAGTGTGACCACTTAGACACTTCTTTCCCATATCAAACACATAGACCATGGGCTGGGTTTAACATATGCTTCCAAGGAAGATCTGTAGTGAACTCACATTACATAGACTATTTCATTACTAAGCATCTCTTTTATTCATTTAAATTCAAAGCTTGTATACTAGTTTCAAGGAAATTTGACACATAAATTCATATATATTGTTTTTTAAATAGAAATCTGTTTTTAATTGTTATTTGTTCATTATAATTATATGTAATGGTGGGATTCACTGGATCATATTCAGACATGCATATACCTTTAATTGAGAGGGAACAGGGAGAAAAAAGGGAAGGTACAGAGGAATGAAATTAAATTAGATCTTAAACTGTTGACATTATTCTGAAAGAATTCACAATATAGAGATTCAATTTATTTATTTAACAAGAGATACTTTATCAATATGTTCCAAGAGAATAGAATGTTTTTATTAGTGCATTTTATTATACAGAATAATTGGTCTTAGTGTTTTATTAGTACGGGGAAATTGCACATTTTGGTCATATCCAACCCCCATCACTCTCTCCCACCTCCCCTCTACCATTTTTCCTGATAACCGTACTTCTCTCCAACAGTTTAAGCTTTTTGTATTAGATCAGCTCATTTGTGTATTATCTTCCTGGGACATCCCACTTCCCCTAACCTCTGGTTAACCAGAAAGAATGCCCCAAGGGCAAATGCTTAACTCTTTTCTTCACACAGTTATATTATATATTTTTGCATCTTTCATTTTAATTGTTCAGTTTTTGAAGATTGTTGTGGTTTTATTATTTTTCAGTGGGTTGATTGGTCAGTCATCTCTACCAATGTCCCTGTCAGGATTTGATAAGAAAGTAATATTGTCTAACAAAATTATATAAAGTCTAGACGATTTTATGTAACCTTTGTCTATCATTTGATTTCTTCTTCATATGCTAGAAATATTTCACTTTTAAAGACATCCAGGCCTAGAAATATCTTTGTGCGAAGATAGTTAATTACAGAATTACATTTTCCAAGCCTCATTCACTTAAGAATTTATCACATTTTTTCATTCCATTTAAATTATTAAAATTATTGCAATAAAGTGGCTCATAATATACTCTAGTTTTTTTTTTTTTTATGGTACTGGGGATTCAACTCAAGGGCATTCTATCTCTGATCTATACCCCTAGCCTTATTTTTATTCTTTATTTTGAAACAGGGTCTCACTGAGTTGTGGTGGGCCTCACTAAGTAGCTGAGGCTGGCCGGGAACCCATATCCTCCGGTCTCAGCCTCCCAAGTACTAAGATTACAAGCATGCTCCACCATGCCTGGCAGGACTTAGTTTCTAAATTCCAAACATCAATGTGAATGTGGTATGCTAGGATGTAGTGATGTAAAACTTGTTGTTGGATACCTATATATTTTGTGGGACTTTACAAGGAAACCATATTTAAATTTATTGATTTTTTCTCTATAATATGTTTTTACTTATTTTTATTATATTTATTTGTTTATAATCTTTAGTTTTCTTTGATGCTTCTTTTTCTAAGTTCCTAAATATTTAAATAGATGATTTTTTCAGAAAACTTTATTTTTTCTTTCTAATATAAATACTTCATATTTTATCTGTCCCTAAAAACTCATTTTATATTCATTGGCATAATAGATTATTTTATAAATGCATGGATAATATGTATTTCACTGAATTTTGTATTTGAAAAATACAAAATGTGCATAGGTATAAGTTTTTCTACTATCTAATATCTTAAATGATGAGATGCTAAAATTAACATTTTATAATTCCACTCATAAGAGTAGAATATATTAGACCCTTCTGTAATTTAATTGGATAGATTAAATTGCTGACAGGGTCTCACTAAGTTGCGGAGGGCCTCACTAAGTAGCTGAGGCTGGCCGTGAACCCATATCCTCTGGTCTCAGCCTCCCAAGTACTAAGATTACAAGCATGCTCCACCATGCCTGGCAAGACTTAGTTTCTAAATTCCAAGCATCAATGTGAATGTGGTATGAGGAACTGTAAAAAAACAGCAGTGACTAACAGATACAAATTCAAGCCACAGTGTAATCTGTAATTTTTCTAGTAACCACATTTTAAAAGGTGAGACAGAAGCCACAAAAATTAATTGAACTGATATGTCTGTTTAATTGAATGTAATGAAAAAATCATTTCCATATGTTATTAGCAAATTACTGTCAAATATTAAATATTATAATTTCTTATAAGTAATACTTTCGAAGCACTATAAATGTACACGATTTCTCAATTGAATTCCTCAGTAGCTAGCCATATTTCAAGTGTTTATCAGACACAAGTGCTAGTAGCTACCTTAGTTTAAACTGATCACCACTAATTATGGCAAAACTGAACCATTTTAAGTTATGTCATAGTGTATTAAAGTAAATTAGAATAAAATGTACTGCATCAAACTATCTCTTAATTTAAATGAAAAATGGGCCTCTTCTTTAATTCCCCAAACAATACATAACTGAACCTAGCCAGATTTAACTCCCAGTAAGAAAAGACAGAAGAGACCTATTGCACAGCATGATAAGTAGTTATTAACAACATATCATATTCTTGAAAATTGTAAGGGAAATGGAGTTTGTTTTCTCACTCCCAAAAAATTGATAAATATGTGAAGTAATGCATGTCAAAATTAGCACAGTTTAGCCATACTTCAATATGTATATATTTAAAAACAAGTTATATTTAAAAACATATAATTTGGGTTTGTCAATTAAAAATAAATGAATGAATATAAAAAGTATAAAATTGCATTTAGAAGAACAAAATTATATCATTTAGAGGAAAATTGATGGAAGTAGAGAATGTTACTCTGAGATTAGCCAGTCTCAGAAAGTGAAGGATTGTATCCTTTCTCTCATATGTGGAAGTTAGAGAGAAATGGGAAACAAAAAATATTTTAGGTAAATGAAGAGAGATTCCAGTAAAATAATGAAAGGGGATTAAGAGAGGGAAATGGGAGAGAGAATTTGATAAGACATCTCCAATAATTTTACGTAAAATTGTAATTCATATAAAAATTATCAACACTAATTTCAATAACATGTTGGGAGACTGGAAAGGAGTAGAGTGGGATCTATAAGGAATAATCATTGGGTGCTGTGTTATGTATGTTTTTATCACTCCGGACCTCCTTATGATGTACAATTACACAGCAATAAAAACATGTTTAAAATAAATAAATATAAAAAAGATCCTGAAACATAATAAGCATTCTAAAAGTCATTGTGATCATACTGATTATTATTTTTTCTCATGAAATATCCAAGAATACTAAGAGACTGCTGCTGTGCCTTAAATTTTAGAGGTCTAAAAGTTATTTTAACGACTTTATAATAGTAATATATTTTAAATAACCGTTTTTCAAGTTTTGAAATAAAATTTCTACAAATATATAACTTTTCCACTTATTCTTCCTCAACATCCTACATTACACTATAAAAGCCTATTTAAATGAATTTTATTTTCATTCTTATGTTTTTACAGATGTTAATTTCAATATCTTATTTTGACTTCTAAGTGATTCTTACATCATTTGAAATTTTTTCTTATTTTTTTCTGTGATTATGAGCTCTATGAAGTGTTCACAAGAACTCTCTAATGTGGTGTTACAATACTTCTATAAATTTAATACTATCTCCATTTTTAAAATGACTTAAAAATGATAAACTGCTTTGAAAATGCATATCTTATGAAGAAATGGTTCTGAGGAGTCACATACATTTGGTTCATGTTTTATAATTTGCAAATTAAGTAATATATATTATCCAAATAAAAGTCTGCACTCTGAACACTAAAATGGATAGTCAATAGTTAAAAAAAAAATTCCACTCCAAGTAAGACCTGGATCTTAAAATATCCCCAAAGTTTAAAATTAATCTAGTGAAATTCCAAGACATTACATTTTTTAAACATTTTTATTCACATCTGATATTAAAGGTGTCAAAGAGGAAGCATGATTATGTTAATTGTCTTTGCTTATTTTGTGCTGCTGTAGCAAAATAAGAATATAATATATAAACTAAGTAATTTATAAATAACAGAAATTGACTCATAGTTCTGAAGACTGGGAAGTCCAAAATTGAGGATCCATCTCTTGGTTAGGAATTCTTGCTCTTTCATCTCATCTCAGAAGGATAAGAGGAAGAGAGAGGGACAAAAGGTACCAAACTCATTTTTTGGAAGGAACACATTCCTATAATCCTATGATAAGAGACTCACTCCCACAATGAGAGCTTTTATTCATTCATATGAGCAGAACTCTCAAGGTCTCATTATCTCTTCTTAGATCCTATCCCCAACACTGCTGCATTGAGAATTAAAATTCTAACACATGATATTGAAGGGATACATAGAAACAACAGAATTATTTAATATTTAGAGAGTATTTTAACAAAATGTAAATTTATGGTTTTATTCACCACTCTTTTTGGAGTAAGGATGTGGGTAAAACTCAAATATATGTATATTATATTATATATTTATACATATATGTTTATTATATATGCATTATCTTGCATGCTAATAAGACAAACAATAGGTAGCTATACAAATTTGAGGTATATAATACTTGTTTTGTCTTTACTGTTTAAGTTTTACTTGCCATGTAAAACTTCACTATTCTTTAAAGCTGAATTTCCTATTTTATTTTTCAAGCTGCACAAATTCTCATAAAACAATGTACATGATTGCAACTTTGGGACTTTTTCTCATTTTGGAAACATTGCAGAGATTACCAGAGGGAAAATCCTCAAGCTTGTTCAAATTTATCCAATCTATCAACCATTACCCATAAAATCCGTGTTAAGACATTACTCAGTCTCTTCAGTGAACTCTGTTATCCTCAGGTGCTGAATGCAGCATTGATTCTCTATTTCATGTATCATTCTCATCATCATTGTTGTTATTCCTGCTAAGCATCACGGTTTAATCTACATAGTCTCCAGAATTCAATTTTTTAAAAAATAATCCTTCTACCATATATTTTCAAAGATTCCTATAAATATTTTCTGCACAATTGTGAATAAAAGAGGATGTGCAAATTAAACTTGTTTTTCTGTTTTCAATATGCTTAGGCAACTACGAGGTCCATTGAGTTATGTTTAGTTTACATGAACAAAAAAGAAAACAGGAAATGGAAAGCACATTTTCAATGATAAAGTGTTTATAACCCTAAATATTTATTAGAATTATATGAGGAGTTTTTACACATATTGATGGATAAATACAATTTAAGTCTAGTTAAATCAAAAGTGATGGAGCCTTTCCAGTGGGTTTTAAGCTCCTTTGATAATTTATATATGGAAGTTTTTTAAAAACTCCCAAGTGATTCTTTTGGACAGATAGGATTAGATCCACTAGTATGGCACATATGCAAGTACATATGTCAGCAGTTCTCAAACTTTCTGGATTCAGGACACCTTTGAACTCTAAAAAGATTTTGAGCATCTCAAAGGGCTTTTACATTTAGATAAGTCATAAACATCAATTTTTTCCTGTAAAGAAATTGGAATTAACTGCCGGGCGTGGTGGCGCACACTTGTAATCCCAGCATTCGGGAGGCTGAGACCGGAGGATCCGGGTTCTCGGCCAACCTCAGCTACCTAGTGAGGCACTCTGCAACTTAGTGAGACTCGGTTTCAAAATAAAGAATAAAAAATAGGTCTGGGGGTATAGCTTGGAGGTAGAATGCCCCTGAGTTCAATCCCTAGTACCGCAAAAAAAAAAAAAAAAAAAGAAAAAAGAAATTGGAATTAAGCAAATTAAAGCTATGCATTTTTCACATTAAAATAGCTTTTAAGTTGAAGTATAATAACTGTTGTTTATAAACAAATATACAAATATAAATGAGAAAAGTGAACTTAAACTTGTTTTAATTTGTAAAATCTGCTTAAAGACTAAAATAATTAGAAAATACTTGGATTTTTTTTTTCTTTTTTTTATGTGTGTGCTACTGGGGATTGAACCCAGGGGCCTTCCACCTCTGAGGTACACTGCCAGACCTATTTTATTTCTTATTCTGAAACAAGATCTCATTAAGTTGCTGGGGTCTCCTTGAGTTGTTGAGGCTGGCTTTGGACCAGTGATCCTTCTGTCTCAGCCTCCCAAGTACTGAAATTATAGGTGTGTGCCACCATGCTTTGCTAATTGTATTCTTATATTTGATCCAGTAATTTATATTTTGGATATAATGTGCTATGTAGTCTCTGGTACGCTCGAAAGTAAACTATTTTTTATAATAACAAGTAAAATACATTTTTCCCAATTTTTAGGGAAAACGTTTTGATCTCAACAATTCCTAAAAATGTTTCAAAAATCCTCAGAGTTCAACAGAACACATTTTGAAAGTGAATGTCATATTCAATACTGTGTATGGGGGGTTGCAGGGGAAAGGTAAGGTTTTACATAAAAGTTATTTTTTTATCTGAAAATTATTAGCCCTCCTGTTTGAAAATTCCATGAAATATTTGAAATTTGATTGACATTACAGAATTTTCAATTAAAAAATATTTAGTAGCATTACAGAAAAGTTGTAAAAGTGGTAAATGAAATTCTCTTATATCCATTACTTCACTGGTACTAATGGTCATATCTTAGATAACAATAGTACAATTGTGAAGGACAAGAATCTCCTCTCCTCAATGGTAATGGAGATTGAACCCAGAAGCAGTCAACCTCTGAGTTACAACTCAAGCCTTCTGTATTTTTTTAAAATTTTGAAACAGAAGCTGACTAAATTATTACATGCTGGCCTTGAACCTGCCTGCAATCCTCCTGTCTCAGTCTCTCAAATACTGAAATTACAGGCATACATCACCATGCATGTCTAGGACAAGGAATTAATATTGATTTAATGGCATTAGCTCAAAGGAAATATTTATCTATGTTTATAGCTGCACAATTCACAATTACCAAACTATGGAACCAGCCAAGATGCCCATCAACAGTGAATGTATTACAAAACTATGAGATATGAACACAATGGAATTTTACTCAGCCATAAAGAAGAACAAAATCATGCTATTTGCAGAGAAATGGATGCAACTGGAAAACATTATGTTGAGTGAGATTAGTCAGTCACAAAAATTAAAAAAACTTATGCTCTCCCTAATATGTGGAAGCTAGGGAGAAAATGGAACATACGAGGTATTCTAGAAGAGGAAGGAGAAACCTTAGGTGAGCAAAGAATTTGACTTAACAGAATGTGATGGAGGCAGGGGCGACACCCTAATGCACATGATGTTCTTTCATGAACACATCAAAGTCAATCACTAAACTGAACTTGAGAAGGAAGGAGGGCGAGGGAGTGGGGAAGGGTTAAATGAGAAGTGTGTGCATGTATGCCTTTATCAGCTTGTACCTAACAAAGATGTACGATTATGTGCACCAATTAAAAAATAAAAATTAAAAAAATAAAATAAAATTTACATTAATGTTTTTCTGTATCAGACAGGATCTTATGCAGGATCCCACATCAGATTTTGTAATTTCTTTTATCTCTTCAAATTCTGATGATTTCTCATATCTTCCTTGTCAGTCATACTTGACACTTTTGAAGAGTTTGAATCAATTTTTGTGAATTATAGCCCTGAATTTAGGTTTTTCTAATATATTTGCCTGATGGAAATAGCCCTGTACATTTTGGCAGGAATATCACAGAAAATGTGTACTGTCCTTCTTGGTGTATTATATCAAAGATTTCATAAGATAAATGTCTTATTACTATACACATTTACATTTATAACTTGATTAAATTGTTATTTAAAGTATATTTATTGTGAGGTTATAATCTTCCCTTTTACATTTAAATATTATCTTTAGAGAAATACTTTAAGACTATGCAAATCTTATTTTTCTTCATCAACTACTGGATATTGTCCATGACCTTTTTTATTGTTATGTCTGCCCAAATATGATTCTGTTTTTCTCACCTATATTTCATGATAATGGGGATTTAGCCCAGAGACATTCTAAGCTACATTCCCAGCCTATTTAATTTTTTATTATGATATAGGATCTAAGTTTCTGATAGTCTTGCTAAATTGCTAAGGCTGGCTGCTAAACTGCAATCCTCCTCTCTCAGCTTCTCAAATACTGATATTATAGGTATGTGCCACCATGCCTAATTTCTTTTTTTTTTTTTTTTTTTGCGGTACTGGGGATTGAACTCAGGAGCATTCTACCTTCGAGCTATACCCCCAGCCCTATTTTTTATTCTTTATTTTAAAACCGAGTCTCACTAAGTTGCGGAGTGCCTCAGTAGGTAGCTGAGGCTGGCTGCGAACCCGGATCCTCTGGTCTCAGCCTCCCAAATGCTGGGATTACAAGAGTGTCACACCACACCTGGCTCACCATGCCTAATTTCTATATTTTTAATAGGATGCTAATCTATGAAAGAATAATTCCTTCCCCCATATTTTTGAAAATGTGTCTGATTATTTGGATAAATATGTACTCACCCATTTTATGGGGATAGAAATTAATATTGTTATAATTTATTCTCTTTCTTAACTTTTAACAAGTTGGACCCATAATAATACATTTTTGAGATATTATCTGTACTTTTTAATTTTTTTATTATTTATGCATTGTAATCAGAATTATCTGTATTTTTTTGGCAAGCATTTTTTACTTTATCACACCACCAGATGTTCCAAGGTCAACTTGTAGTATTTATTTCCCTAGTCTAGGGTAACCTACTAATTTTTGCAAATGATATTTAGAAGCCACGTCCAGGGAGCTGTGCATGGAGATGCATGCCTGTAATCCAATACTTGGAAGCAAATTAGTGAGGCTATCATCAAATCAGTGTGACCTGTTTCAATATAAAAAATGAATAGGGCTGGGGAGAAGCTAGAAGGTAGACTACCCATGGGTTCAATCCCCAGTACTACACACACACGAATAAAAAAGAAAGAAAGAAAAGAAAAGAAAGCATTTCTAGGTACAGTGCTCTTACCTGTGTCATCAGAAATTTTGTTCATCTATTCATGCTGAATTTTCTCAATATGTTTCCTCAATTTTATCTTTATTTTGAAATCGGTAGAAAGTACAAAATTTCCTTTGTATTAGTTTTGTTTGTAAATATAGAAGCGATGAATTATAAAATGTTCACTGTTGACCAGTCTTACTTTTTGGGATTACCTTGTAACTAAATTTGTTATTCTTTGTTTAAAAAAAAAAAAAACAAAACTCAATGACTCTTTCAAAGCCTGCCTTTAATTTTTACTGTCAAAGGCAACACTCTTTTTAAACAAAGCTTAATCAGTACTTCGATCTCAAGTCTTTCTCTGCTGTAGGAATCCTAAGGTTTCCCCTGGGGCTTTTGATGTTTTCTTCTCTAAGTTTCATCATTTTCATTCTGAATTATAAGCAAATTATTTCTGAAGAAAAATTATTCCTAACAGTATTGCTGGAAATGTAAACTAGTAAAATCACTTTGGAAAAATAGTATGGAGGTTTCACAAAAAAATTAATGAAAGATGTACCATATAGTCTCTCTCTAGTGATTCTTGAGTATACATCTGAAGGAAATGAAGTCAGCATGCAATGAGATACCCACATACCTATGTTTACTTTGACACTGTTCACAATGACTAAGATAGAGAAACATCCCTAGGTGCTTATCAATGGATGAATGCGTAAGGAAAATATACCATTTACCTTTTCTCATATTGCCTTGCATTAAAGCTACTAATTATTAATCTCAGCCATAGGTAGTCATCTAAAATTGGCTGAGCAGATTTAGATGTTAGAGTACTCAGTTTATAAACTAGTAAATATTAAGTAAACAAGAACAGAAGTAGATACGTTTCAGTCAACCATTGATTGACTTACAATCGTGAAATAGGTCCCAAGAGCATAATATCCCTATTTATAACATTGACGAGCAGTTAAAATGAAGACATGTTATATGTATATAAATGCAAACATGTTAAACGCACTTCATTTATATGAAAAGTCCTGGTAGAAAGTGTATTAATTTAAGAATTTAGGATGCTGTGCGTGTTGTCACATGCTTGTAATACCAGTACTTGGGAGGCTGAGAATGGAGGATCTGGGTTCGCAACCAGCCTCAGCCACTTAGTGAGGCCCTCTGCAACTTTGCGAGACACTGTTTCAAAAAATGAAAAAAAAAAAAAATAGGGCTGGGGGTGTATCTCAGAGGTAGAATGTCCCTGGGTTCCATCCCCAGTACTGCAAAAAAAAAAGCATTTAGGAGTCTTTCTCTTTTATTTCAGAGTTTTACTTACTTTACCTATAAAGTTAAGTTTTTGTAGATCATTTATTTTGTTATTTAAACATATATTTATTTTATTCCCATAAAGTTAAAAGTTGATATTATTTTGGTCATCTAACAAGTTAAATTTAGTGCTATATGAAATTTAGCTTAAAATATTTAATTATGTATTAAATATCACTGAACACAAGTTAGTGAATGTCAATTTAGTATTACTCTGAAATAGACTTATGCAATTTCAAACATAAATAAAAATTTTTAAAAATCCATTACATGACACATCACTGTACTTTCCAGAAAAAACTCACTGCTAGGAGGATTGTACTTAAAGAAGATAAATTCAGCAATGACCAGTGACATGGAATTATTTTGTAAAAGTTAACCTTATGCAGGGAAATGGAATAAACCCCACTTTCACACTCTGTACAAGAGTCAACTCAAGGTGGATCAAAGACCTGGAAGTTAGGCCAGGGACCTTGCAGCTACTTGAAGAGGGCATAAGACCAACACTTCAACATATAGGCACAGGTAAAAACTTTCTCAACAAGACCCCAAAAGCACAAGCAACTCAAAAGAAGATCAATACATGGGATTGCATTAAACTGAAGAGCTTCTGTGCAGCAAAGTAAACTCTCAAGAACACCAATAGAGAGCCCACAGAGATGGAGAAAATTTTTGTCAGCTACTCTTCTGGTAGAGGTCTAATATCTAGGATATACAGAGAACTCAACAAATTCACAGCTAAAAAAACAAATAACCCAATCAAAAATAGGCAAAGGATCTAAATAGACACTTCAGAAAAGAAGAAATACAAATGGCCAATAAATGTATGAGGAAATGTTCTACATCATTAGCAATCAGAGAGATGCAAATCAAAACTACTTTGAGATTTCTCATAACTCCAATCAGAATGGCAGTCATCAGAAACACGAACAACAACAAATGCTGGTGAGGGTGTGAAGAAGTAGGAATCTTAATACATTGTTGGTGTGATTGCAAACTAGTACAACCACTTTGGAAACACAGTATTGAGGATCCTCAGGTGAATGGGAATGAACGTACCATATGATCCCACAATACCACTTCTGGGTATCTACCAAAAAAAATGGAAACCAAACTATCAGGCTGACACATGTGTATCTGTGCTTTTAGCTGCACAATTCACAATTGCCAAACTATGGAAACAGCCAAGATGTCCATCGACAGATGAATGGATTACAAAACTACGAGATATACACAATGGAATTTTACTCATAAAGAAGAACAAAATAATGTTATTTGCAAGGAAATGGATGCAACTGGAAAACAATGTTAAGTGAGATTAGTCAGTCACAATGAGTAAAAAAGTATATTTTCTCCCTAATATGCGGATGCTAGGGAGATGATTGGGCATAAGAGAGTCTCCAGATGAAAAAGGAGAAACCTTCGATAAGCAAAGAAGTTGACTTAAATGAAGGTATTGGATTCGGGGAGGGGCATGGTGGGGGGACACCCTACTGCACCTGATGTACTTTCACAAATATATCAATGTCAATCACTAAACTGAACTTGAGGAGGGAGGACGAGGGAATGCGGTGAGAATTGGAGAAAGGGTTAAATGAGAAATGTGTGCATATATGACTTTAACAGCTTGTACCTAACAAAGATGTATGATTACAATGCACCAATTATTATAAAAAATTTAGAGAAATGTTTACTATGAAAAAAAAGTATGAGGATTAGTAATCATTTTACTATTAAATATTTTCACTTACTAAGGTATATGTAAATAACGTTACCCCTCTAAGATTCAGGTCTTACCAAATGAAACTTAAAAATAAAAAAGTCAGCCGGGCATGGTGGCGCACGCTTGTAATCCCAGCATTTGGGAGGCTAAGACCAGAGGATTCAGGTTTGCGGCCAGCCTCAGCTACCTTGTGAGGCACTCTGCAACTTAGTGAGACCCTGTTTCAAAATAAAGAATAAAAAATAGGCCTAAGGGTATATCTCGGAGGTAGTATGCCCCTGAGTTCAATCTCCAGTACTGCAATAAATAAATAAATAGATAGATAAATAAATAAATAAATAAATAAATAAATAAATAAATAAATAAATAAAAAGTCTAGCCGAGCCTGGTAACACAGGCTTGTAATCCCTACTTGGGAGGCTGAGACTGGAGGATCCAGGTTTGTGGTCAGCCTCAGCTACTTAGTGAGGTCCTCCACAACTTAGTGAGACCTTGTTTCAAAATAAAAAAAAAAAAAAATAGTACTGGGGGTGTAGCTCAGAGGTAGAATGCACCTGAGTTCAATCTCCAGTACCACAAAAATAAAATAAAATAAAATAAAAGTCTAACATTAGTTATTAAATGAACTATGATGTGTCAATGCTACTTATTTTTAAATTTATTTTTGTGAAGATTAAAAGTACCCCTTTCAAAAAATCTGTTTGGCTATTTTTTTTTTCCAATCACAGCTCTGAATTTTTAGTCCAGAAAATATGAAATTTAATTTTAATATATTATATGTAGATATACTCAATTGAAATAAACTGATTCAATGTATTATAATTATTTTCTCAGACAAGTTTAAAACCACTAAGTGAAAATTTATTAAATAATGCAGAAAGACATTGAAAATGAAGGATTGTTTGTATTTTTATTTTACTCAAGGTGAATGCTCATTTCTAGAAACTGGAATTTACTTTTACTATCTTAGAAAAATATTTTCATGGCAATTTAAATCTCTGAGATGCTAATGTCAGATTCCTAATAAAGTAAGAATAAGATCAGTTTCAAGTAACTTCTCAAATAAACTGCAAAATATGCAATGCTGATGAAAGTTCCTTGGATATTTACAGACATATTTAATATACAGGACACTCAGTTAATCAATGAAATTACTTGTCCTTTAAATAAGCTTCTTTTGAAAAGCAAGAAAATAAAGGTGACCTAAGAATTCTCTTCTAGTTTGCTTTAAAAAGTTTAACTGATTGATAGTAACTGACAGCAAAAATCAAAGGAAGTTCAAAGACATTCCTCTGTAAAAGTAAACATACACCAAGATTGATGCTAGTGGTGATTTAAATTTGTTGAATTCCTTAACAAGGTTTTTGTATAATGAACATAAAAGATGTCTCAGTTTTCTAAATTATATTAAACACATTAAAAGTGTTGTATATTATATTTCTCCCTGGTATATAAAGAAGTTTATGGCATTGAATCACGACACGACAAGCACTTTAGGCTGTTTATTTTCCTATGGGAATATACTATTTCATGGACTATATATATTATATGCTATTATTTCAAAACAATTTATCTTTAAATTAACAGAAGCTTTTACACTTATATTTGCTAAGTGTATGAAGCACTAAAACATTTCCACTGATATTATTTTTATAAATTCAAAGCAAATAGTAGTCAAAATATAATATGACAACAAACTTAGTTAAAGATCTAGTTGTCTTTATTCATGATTAATTAATTGGGCGACCTCCATTACATAAAAAGAGTGGGAGTTCCCACTGCACAATAGATGAATAGTGGATTTTTTAAGATGAAAATAAGGAAACAGGAAAGTGCAAAACAAAACTGATTGACATCAGGGTATTTCAGATTCTTCATATGTAAGCATTAAAAAATAGAGAATTTCCTTATTCTGATTGAAATTTTCAGAAATTTTCTGTTTTCAAGAAAATACCGTCTGCTTTGGTATGTATCAGGATATTTTCCTGGCCATCTTTTCTTTATCACCACTTTGCCTTTGTAGTTGCAAATTTCAAAGATGCTCTGTGTTTTGAAAAGGCCCTTTAAACTGCATGAAGGACAATATACTTTTTTTTTTTTTTTAAACAGTACTGGGGATTGAACTCAGGGGCATTATACCTCCAAGCTATACCCCCAGCCCTATTTTTTATTCTTTATTTTGAAACCGGGTCTCTCTAAGTTGCAGAGTGCCTCACTAGGTAGCTGAGGCTGGCTGCGAACCCAGATCCTCCGGTCTTAGCCTCCCAAATGCTGGGATTACAAGCATGTGTCACCATGCCTGGCTAGGACAATATACTTTAGAGATGGTCCTGGTACAAAAGACTTGGGAATCAAGAATTAAGGAGAATCTTTCCAATAACAAACACTACTGATATCCTAAGATTCTCAGAATTTTTTACTACTACCTAAATTCTGTGCTAAGTGTTGGGTTGTATTCGTGTTTTAACTTATTTGAAAATAGATTTCATTGTTCTTTATATAAGCAGAGAAGCAAATATTTCCATAACCTATACTACTGATAGTTGGAGAATAAATTACCTATTTTATTTTTTTAAAAGAAAAAATAATTGTAGAATAAAACAAATTGGGATGAAAAGTATTTTCTTCCAAGAGGAGGAAATTCAACTAAAGAGAACCAGTTTGAGAACCACATGTCATTTTCCATATATTTCCAAAGCCATGGATACTCCTGAGGGGGTGCTGGGATAAGCCAGGGGGACTGTAGCACCTCTTAGAGGCAATGGGGAGCCCTAAGCAAAAATAAGGTGGCAGTGGAAGCAGCCAGGGGGAGGGGACACTCAGTATTTTTCTTTCTTTCTTTTTTTTTTTTTCTGAAAAGGGATAGTAAAGTAATAAGTTTGGGAACGTATCTAAGAAAAACGTCAGGCTGTTCTTCATGTTTCACTACAGCATGATGACTGCAGGGGAAAAGCATAAAGAATGGAGTGAGGGCAAGAAAACATAGCAGATTGCAGAGAGTAATCCCTGCTCTATATCTGACTAATGGTGATCTCTTAGCCATTCATTCCTGCCATCCTGAAATTCAAAGACAGAATTGGCTCCACAAGAAGTTAGATAAGGAATTTGGGAGATACTAATCTCTTTTGATATTCCTGTCAAAAAGACAATTTTCAAAGATTCATCACAGATGGGGCCACTTCTGGCAGAGTTCTATGTTGCTGAACACAAGTTGGATGGACTAATTTTCTACATTCACCGTGGGATATCTTCTTTGGAAATAAACCTACACTGGAATAAAAATTTGCTAATCAGATCCACTCTCCTTTAGTGTAACATCAGAACGAAAGTAGGTGCCAAATAAAATCATCTAGGAGGTGGCAGAGCCTCAGCGCGCACTTCCAGGACAAGTCCCCCATGTTGATGTGATCCGTTCTCCTGAAAAAAAAAAAGAATTAAATCCATCTCTTAGCAATTTCCAAGAGACTTCAGATTACTGAAATTCACAAAGTTAGCAGCTTAAATGATCTGTGGATTTACAATTTTCATATTTTTTCAAAATTATCTTACACTTTAGGTTTATATACATATATGAAGTTTAAATAGCTAATCAATAAACTATGCAACAAATCTAAAAGCAGTATATATACATATATATTATATGCATATGTGTATATATATACATATATATTATATATATATGGTATCTCTAAAAGCTCATGAATCAACAATAAAATATATATAGGAAGAGAGGAAGAATCCCTTGAATCACTGCCTTAACACACTACTCATATATATTATTGTTTGTAAACAAAGATAAAAAAGATAAATATATTTTTCTACCAAATCTGGGAGTTCATATATACAAAATAATTATGTACAAATCCTACTTTGAGATCTAAGCCATTTTTACATTTAGTATATGGTAATTTGTTTTTAACAGTTTTTTTCAAATTGAAAAAATGTGAAATCAAGATAGGCCACAAAAAAAAATCCTTGTTCTACTCTATGATCAAGTTCCTGTGTGAAAGCTAGATGAATATACTGTTACTCATTACATAAAAATGATGATAAATTTTAAGACTAGTGTTGAAAATATAATGCTCCTCTTTACCATTTGTATTAAAAATAAGCATTACTACTTAGCACTACCCACCAGCTGTGTGTAAAATATAATATTTTTCCTTTTTGTTAAACGTTATTAACTTAATGTGAAAAATATTTTGCATCACTAATATCATTAAATCTTATTGCCACTATAAATACATAATACATAAAAATCAAATAAGCCTGAAAACTACCACAGGTGCAAATTAAAGATCTCAAGTGCTTGCTGCTTAATTCATAAAGCTCTTGTTATTACTTTATTTAAAGTTTATATGAACAACTACATAGTCAATTTAAAACTAAAATGACAAAACAAAACATACTGAAATTAAACCAAAATGTTTATAGAAAATTTCATAACACTAAAAAAAAAATAAATAAAAGTGTATTGTTTCTGCATGTTCATTAAAATAATTTCAAATACTAATGACAAAAAGGGCTATCTTGAATTATATTCAAACTTGTATAAAAAAGCTTTATTTTTACTAAAATGGAGAATAAATAACCTTTTAATTGTTTAGATATGTCCTAGTCTTCACCATACATTAGGAGACTGAATTAATTTAATTATTATTAGCAATTCTACCAAGTACATAGGCCCATTTTGCAGATGATAAAACTAAAGCTCAAAGAAATAGCTATTTCTAGCCAGGCATGGTGGCCCACACTTATAATCCCAGTACTTGGGAGGCTGAGACATCAGGATATCAGGTTGGAGCAAGCATTATCTATGTGCTGAGGCCCTCTGCAACTTAGTAAAAAATAGGACTGGGAGGTTGAATTCTGTTTCTTGGAGGTTGAATTACCCTGGTTTAAATCCTCACTACCACAAAAAATAAGTAAATAAATAATAAATAATAAATATTTCTCTAAGATTATGTAATTCCTCATTGGTGATTTCAGGATTCAAACCAAGAAGTCTTTTTTCAGAGCCAACCTTCTGCCCATTACATATATAATTTCTCATTGTTTATAATAGATGTTTTTAATTTTTTTGTAAATCAATATAATTTATAAGCCGAATGTGGTGGTGCACACTTGTAATCCCAGTACTTGAGGTTGAGACAGGAGGAGCCCAGTTCTCGGCCAGCCTCAGCTACTTATTGAAGCCCTCTGCAACTTAGTAAGAGCCTGTTTCTGAATAAAGAATCAAAAACAGGACTGGGGGTGGAGCTTGGAAGTAGAATGCCCCTGGGTTCAATCCCCAGTACCACAAAAAAAAAAAAAATAATTTATATAGCTCAAAGAATAACTACATCTTTAGTAAGTATCAAGAACATGTTAGTACATAAAAATAATGAAATATATGGAAGTTTATAGGTTAAGTTTAAATAACCAACCAATAAACTATGCAACAAACCTAAAAACAAATTACTTAAGAAAAATAAACTTAATTTCCAATTATAGTATAGGATTAAGGGCTCTATATCTGTTACTTTTCTGACTTTTCTTGGTGGATTTACAGTAAAGTTTGTAAGAAGAAGAAGGAGAAGAAGAAGAAGAAGAAGAAGAAGAAGAAGAAGAAGGAGGAGGAGGAGGAGGAGGAGAAAAGACAAGACAAAACAAACAAACAAACAAAAACCCCACACAACCATCACACAAGTATTCAAATGACCTTTATGTTGTTCAAGGCTCTCCTCTGAAGGAAAATGTATTCTAGTTGCCAACATGAGGTAAAACTCTGTTCAGACTTGTGATTGTGTTTAAGTAATTATGGAACTCAATGACATATCATATTAGTTTTAAAATTTGATCACTCAGGAAATTTTATAGTTTGAGGAGTTTCTTTATTTTATTACATTCTTCAATAATGTAATTGTTTTCCATGTTATAATTTATTTTGTATATGTCATATATTTGAGATCATGCAGGATGTAGATTTAGTAGATTGTGTTCTTTCACTTAGTAATATGCATTTAAGTTTTCCATAGCTTTTCATGGCCTGAAAGCTCATTTCTTTTTAATGATTGAATACTATTTGATTGTCTGTATGTGATTTTATTGACTAATACTGATGAATATCTTAGTTGATTGCAAGATTTTACAATTATAAAATAAGCTGCTATAAGCATCCATGATCAGGTTTTTATGTAAATATATATACATATGATATATATTATTTATTTATTTATTTATTTATTTATTTATTTATTTATTTCCACATGTATTTGGGGTAAATACAAGGGAATGTGATTGCTCAGTCTTATTGTGCAGTATGATCTAGTT
This sequence comes from Graphiurus murinus, assembly GCA_004027655.1. NCBI lineage: Eukaryota > Metazoa > Chordata > Mammalia > Rodentia > Gliridae > Graphiurus > Graphiurus murinus. The sequence continues at coordinate 54,680 of PVLC010003248.1, read as the reverse complement.
TTGTAAGCAAATACCAAGTAGTCTTTAAAAGTAATGATACCATTTTGCATCCTTGGCAGAAAATAATGAGCATCCTTTTCGCTTCATTTCCTTGCTATGGTTTGGTATTGTCAGTATTCTGTATTTTAAAATTTAACAAATATATTAAGCTACTTAAACTTTCATTTTTTGGCTGACCCAAAATACCAAGTTTAATATGTTACTACACACACACACACACACACACACACACACACACACACAATCTTATACAAATTAGGGATGTTAGCAGATGATGGGTGTTGTGCATGTGTATTGTTCAGAAGTTCAATATAATATTGTACTGAGAGCATGTATTTATATGTTTTCCTTCTTTTCATATTTACTAGACATTATAAATATCTGTAACCCACCTCTCTTTTTATATGGATGTTATTATAAAAATAAACTACTGTTTTCATTTCTTTTTTTTTTTTTTTTTTTGCGGTACTGGGGATTGAACTCAGGGGCATTCTACCTCGGAGCTATACCCCCAGCCCTATTTTTTATTCTTTATTTTGAAACCGAGTCTCACTAAGTTGCGGAGTGCCTCACTAGGTAGCTGAGGCTGGCCGCGAACCCGGATCCTCTGGTCTCAGCCTCCCAAATGCTGGGATTACAAGCGTGCGCCACCACGCCCGGCTTGTTTTCATTTTTTTTAACAACTAAGACCAAACAAAGTTTTCTGCTAAACTTGTCCTCAAATGTAATTAATCCTGAAAATAATTTGCAACAGAGAGACACAGTATCTAATATTTCTGCTATTCAATTACTTACTCATAAAATAAATCATGGTGATAATCTGAGATATTTATTTCTGATGAAGGCCAGATATCTTTTTTTTTTTCTTTTTTCTTTTTTTTGCAGTACTGGGGATGGAACCCAGGGGCATTCTACCTCCGAGCTACATCCCCAGCCCTTCTTTTTTTATTCTTTATTTTGAAACAATGTCTCACTAAATTGAGGAGGGCCTAACTAAGCAGCAGATCTCAGCCTCCCAAATGCTGGGATTACAAGCGTGTGCCACCACACCCGACTCCAGATATCTTTCAATAATGAGAGAATATTGCTGTCCTCTCCAGGAGTAGGTGCTATAAAAATATAATTATTTGCTAAGCACAAATAAGTTTGCTCAAATTCTCAATTTACTAAAGTTTTGTATCTTCACTCTGAGTGGTAACAATGTGGTAAAATCTAATGCTCACTCAGTCTATTAGCAATACAATGCAAGATCTTTGAGATGACTAATACCAAAAATTCAAAAATTAACATTTGTTAGTAAAGATGTGGAGGAGCCGGGCGTGGTGGCGCACACTTGTAATCCCAGCATTCGGGAGGCTGAGACCAGAGGATCCGGGTTTGAGGCCAGCCTCAGCTACCTAGTGAGGCACTCCGCAACTTAGTGAGACTCGGTTTCAAAATAAAGAATAAAAAATAGGGCTGGGGGTATAGCTTGTAGGTAGAATGCCTCTGAGTTCAATCCCCAGTACCTAAAAAAAAAAAAAAAAAAGATGTGGAGGAAAAGGAGACCCCATAAACCATTGGTGGGAATGCATAATACTAGTTCAACATTATGGAAAACAGTAGAAAACTGTCATCATATATTAAAAATAGAATTGTCCATGATTGAACAATATTTATTCTGGCTACATATCCAAAGAGAATGAAATCAATATTTTGAAGAGACGTCAGCTTCCATGCTTATTGCACCAATATTTACAAGAATCAAGATAGGAGACAAACAGTAAAAATGAATGAATAAGTAACCCTGGTGGTGCACACTTGTAATCTCAGTACTTGGGAGTTGAGACAGGAAAGTCACTGGTTCAAGGACAGCCTCAGCAATGTAGTGAGACTCTTGGCAACCTCATTAGACCCTGTTACAAAACAAAAAATAATAGGGATAGGGCTAATTAATGGATAAAGAAAATATAAGACATATATATCTTATGTGTATAATATATATTAACATATATGTGTGTACATGCATATATATAAATATATAACAGTATTATTTAGATATAAAATAAAGAAAATCTGTCACTTGCAACAATGTGAATGAACTTGAATGATATTATGCTAAGTATAATAAACCACAAATAAATGCAAATAATTCATGACCTACACGTGGCATCTAGGAAAATTGTATTCATAAAAATCTAGAAAGAAGGATGATTATCAAACATATGTGAGATGTTGGTCAAAGGGCATCATTGAACAAGTTCTGGAGACCTCATGTATACAATGGTAACTATAGCTAATAATAATGTATTTTGAATTTAAAATTTTCTGAGAATAAATCTCAATTATTCTCAACACTCATAAATAGACAAAAAGATAACTATAAAATGTTATAGGTATATTAAATAGCTTCATTTGATAATCATTTAATAATATATATCTATATAAAATAATCACTCCACTTAAATACATTTTATTTAATTATATGTTAATAAATAAGGCTTGAACAATTATAAACTGAAAGATTTTCATTATTTCACAACTTACAGCAAGTTTTAGGATTACCAAATACAACTCCAATGTGGCATTATCTCCCTCTAAAATTTAAATTTATAAATCCTAATTGAGATTATTAAACAACAATTTCTGTACATTAGGATTGTAAGTTTAATCAAATGTCATTATTTTAAAGTAGCTAAGATATCTCAGGAAAAATGTGCCTCTATATGAGCACAAATGTTTATGTTAGTGTGATTGTGTATATACATGTATGAACAAATTTAATGTCATATATATGTATGTGTATACACATGGATGAATCTGCATTTCTTTATTTCAAAATGCATACTTTTTGAAACTGTCATTGTATTTAGCCAGTGCTGATTTCATTCTAATTCAGTGAACCCTCTTCTGCTTTAAAAATTAATTAATGATCTAAATAAGTTCATTATCATTTAAGATCTATTTTAGCTACACATTTTAATATTCTGTTTTTGTTGCACAGCTATTTAGATACAGCCCTTCATGGATAATAAGTCATTTATTCCTCATTAACTGTTAGGATGGATGTAGATATTCATTACTGCCAGACAACAGACTCATTTAACTGCATACAGTACATGATTATATACCACACCAATGACTAGAATGCAAATTCTAGCTCACATTAGTTTCATTTTACTTAAGCATTTGCCAATGGCTCAGAAATATCTCTTCATAGCTTTTATGTCAGAAATATCACAAGGTTTTTATTTAAAAAAAAACAGGAAGAATAAAGAAAAATGTTATGGATCATGAAAATATATAATTTAGAAAGATGGTTCTCTTTTCTATGACTCACATAGACCTTTAAAATGTGCACGAGATGCCATGCTTTGCTCTTAGGAATTTATATCCCAGTCAGCTTAACCTAAAACCAGATGAGTTTCAGGTTTTAAATGTAGGAAGACCTAAACAAATCATCACAGAACTGGTCACAGTTAATAACTTTATCTAGCCTAAGGTAAAATGCAGGAATTTGCTGCCTCCTTTCAAAAAAAGATAGAACTTTAAATTGCATGGAAGCATATTAAAATGTACACTTATAATTTATTTTATCAAATTATTATTTTGTAAATTAGTGACTGTGCATAAAGCCAATATCTCTCCATTAAACTTTGTTTGTTATGTAGTTATATCTATTCATCCTCAAATCTGTCAGTGACCAATTATTTTGTTAACATAATATGGTGAGACTACAGGTAATGTTGAGGTTATAAAAAATAAATTTAGAATGGTTTTATCCTTCTATGGCCAACATATTTTTTAAATTGGTACATTGTAATCATACGTTTTTGTGAGGTGCAAGCTAGTAGAGGCATACATGCACACATCTCTCCTTTAACCCTTCCCCAATTCCTGCCCCATTCCCTTCCACCTCCCTCTTTCTCATATTCAGTTTAGTGATTGACTCTGATATGGCTGTGAATGTCATGTGCATTACAGTGTTTCCCTCCCCTCCCCATCACCTTCAGTTAAGTCACCTTCTTTGCTCATTTAAGGTTTCTCCTTCCCTTCTTCGTATAGAATCCCTCTTATGACTCACTTATGACTCTCCCTATCTTCTGCATATTAGGGAGAGCATCTAATTTTTTTATTGACTGATTAATCTCAACACAATATTTCCAGTTCCATCCATTTCCTGGCAAATGACATGATTTTGTTCTTCTTTATGGCTGAGTAAAATTCCATTGTGTACATATCCCATAGTTTTGTAATCCATTCATCTGTTGATGGACATCTTAGCTGGTTCCATATTTTGCCAATTGTGAATTGTGTGGCTATAAAAATAGATACACATGCATTGGTCTGATAGTTTGGTTTCAATTCTTTTCGGTAGATACACAGAAGTGGTATTGAAAATATTTTGACAGAATATGTGTAATTAAATTGTAAATTTTATCATCGTGCACATTTAATACAACTTACATGTAGCTTGCAAAGTTATCAAGGAAAGTAAATTATGCTCGAGAAATCTTCAAAATAGCCCAGGCACAATGACACATGCCTGTAATTCCAGTACTTGAGAAGCTGAGATTGGAGGATCAGAGGATTGAGTTTGGCCTCAGAAACTTAGACCTTGTTTCAAAATAAATAATAATAATAATAATAATAATAATAATAATAATAATGACTGGAAATACAGCTCAGAGGTAGAATACCCATGGGTTCCATCCCCAGTAACACAGACACACACACACACACACACACACACAGAGGCACACACAAATCTTCAGAATATAAATGATATTATACATTTAGAAGAATGAAACATAAGCAAAGATAAAAATAAAAAATCAGATAGACAATATTCACAATATGGGCAAAGAAAAGAAATACTGTGAACTCATGACAAAATAAGTCTTAAAAGTGAGTTTTCTGTGCTTAATGATTGCAATTTATTTTCTAGTGAAAAAGGCAGGGTTACAAAGTAATCACTACTATTTCAAGATAGCTTTGCACAATATAAGAAATTATCTTTTATATAGTGGACAAGTGCATTGTTCATTATTTGTCTAATTATTTTACCAATGATAACAAAGAAATGGTGATAGAAATAGAAAGCATTATACATCAAGTCATTTGAAACATGATATATCAACAGATAATTCACAAGTAACTCACAACAAATTAATTCCAAAAAGAGACACTCTGGAAATAGACTTTTAAAAGGTGTTATACTAATATAGACTAGGCTATAATTGATCTTATTTAAAGATGATCTTATCTTACAAAATGATTTGGACAACATGCCCTACGTATCACTGTGTTTGTTGGTAAAAGAGAAGAGAACATGGACCACATCTTTTTCTCCCATTCGTATTTTAACTTCTGACAGAAAGGCAAATTGTTCTAATTGTTTTCCTACTAATCTCAGCAACAATGTCTTTTTCTCAATTTAGCTAGTGATAGCCATTAACCAAAATGAGCAGAGTAGACACATGAACTGATATCTGCATGCCATGTCTATGCTCAGAAGCTTATATAAACTAAAATATAAAATAAATAATTCAGCCGGGCGTGGTGGCACATGCTTGTAATCCCAGCATTTGGGAGGCTGAGACCAGAGGATCTGAGTTCCTGGCCAGCCTCAGGTATCTAGTGAGGCACTCCACAACTTAGTGAGACTCTGTTACAAAATAAAGAATAAAATAATAGGGCTGAGGGTATAGCTTGAAGGTAGAATGTCCCTGAGTTCAATCACCAGTACTGCAAAAAATAATAATAATAATAATAAAATAAAATAAAAATAAATAAATAATATATATAATCTTGTTGAATCTAAAATACAAGTAACAATTTTCTACAATTTTTATATCCACTGTTGTACTGTATGTGGTATCCATATAATATCCAGAGAGTTATTTGAATAAGTTAGTATTATAACTCAAAATCTACATATGCACATGAAAATCAAAGTGACCAAAAGGCCTAGTTCCTATATCCCCAAATAATCTACATATACCTACTTCAGTTATGTAAAATTTAATATTACTTCCTTTCTTCAAATATATTACTATTTTATCTGTTAAATAATGAAATTTAAACAAAATTTATGAAATCTTATTTTGAAAAAGGGAAGATATTCTTACATATTCTCTTTTAGGATATTTTTGTTACCAATTTTAATTCATTAGGTACCAGTTCACAATGTGAAATAGAGAATTAACTTTATTTTTTCCAAGTGAAAGATCAGTTGTCACCTTATACTTTACTGAGTACCTCTGGCTTTTAAATATTCAATTGAAATTTTCTAAGTTTCTAGAATATTTAAGTACACTCATGGATTTTAAATCCTACTACATTATTTATGCTTACTCTTTCACCAATTACATGCTACTTTTATTTTTGTCTCTTAAACTTTACCTTAATTGAGTTAAATGCCTTATCCACTTATTTCCACCCATTAAGTTAAATTTTTTCCTCTAGTCTATATATATATATGCATTTATATATGACTGTGTTATGAAAACTAGGTATGCAAATTATGATGAAGAGAATGATTAATTTTCACAAGATGTGTACTCCAGAAACATGATTCAGATAAAAAAAGGTACCTTGCTAGTCATTCATAAATCACTCTTGTGAAATCCCTTCACTAAACACTGCCAACTCATTCATCACGTTGGTTTCTTTTCTACTATTTTCAACATTCAAATTAATGCAAAGATAGAAAAATTGGGAAAATTTTGCTTCACATAATAGTTATAAAATCCATCCATGTTGTCATCTTAAGAAGGTTCATTCATTTTCATCTACAAATATACTATAATATATGCATGTGTTGTATTGATGATGAGTATTTGCATAATTTCTAATTTGGTGTTTTTAAAAATAGGGCTGCTCTGTACAATCTTGACATGTCTACTTGTATACAAATATGTACCTTCTGTCCCATATATATCTATCAGAGTGTATTTATTCATTCATTGATATTTATATATTTATTTTTAGTGCATGCACTGCCAGAAAGTTTGCCAAAGTGCATGTGTCAATATATATGTCAAACAATGTTAAGAGTTGATCTTGGTCAATATCACTAACAGCAGTTTAAATTTACAGTCTTACATCGTTACCTAGTTTTGCATTTATACTAGAATATTGATTATTAAACTTGCATTATTATTATGACTAACCATGTGGAGTTTCTCTTCTTTTGCTTATTGACCACTTGAATATCTGTATTTTTAGACCCTGATTGTTAAATATTTTGCCCATATTATCTCTCAGGATTTCTTTTTCATTATTGAAAATGAAGTCATTTCTATATTCTGGACATGATTTATTTTACATGGTCATATATTGTGCTGTACCTATCTTCCAGACTATAACTTGCCCCTCTTTCCAATTTACTGATGTTTTTTGATAACAGCTTTTTTTAAAAGTTTGAATGTATTGCATTCTATTAGATACATTTTGTTTGTGTCCACCCTTATTATATTGTAGTTTTTATGTCTTGCTCTTTGTTGCTATCGAATTAGAGTTTTTACATTTTATTAATGTTGCTATGGCTACAATTAGTTTTAATTATGACACACAGTAATTAGTATTGCCCATATAGCTGACATTTTACTTAAGATTGCTTTTAGTCACTTTTCTGTCATGAAAACAAGACTCCAATGCATGTGAAATTATGACTGTAGGTAAGATTACTTTGGAGAAGGAAATATACTCCAAAGAAGTGAAAATGCTAGTTTATTGGTGGTATGTATATCATCAGTTATTTAAAATTGCCAAATTCAGATGATTCCTTGAATGTTGTTCCTTTTCTTCAATATTGTTTTTGCTTCACTATATCTTAAATCTTTTCTTATACATTTTTAAACCAATTTGTCAATATACACAAGAGAATTTCTTGGACTCCCTGGTGACACAGACCTAATAACGTCTCATAAAGAGACTTTATGCCCCAAGATATTTATAGTTTCTCAGAACTCTGTCTTAATGTAGTCTTATAGATGATGTCAACCCAAAATTATTTATTCTTGGAATTTGAATATCTTCCCTCAAACTAACCATTTTCTCTTATCTTAGTCAAGGAAGAAGGTGACAGAGTCACCCAATCTAATTCTTTTGTCAGTGTTATCATAGGATGTGATCTATACTATCATACAAGCATCAGCTGAACAGTGGACAAATCTAAAGTCATATCCACTGCAATCACGCATAACTTGAAGTTTAATCACTGAAAGGCAGTAGAAGATGAAATTATATCATTTTCAGGGAAATGGATGAAACCAGAGATCATTATGCTAAGTGAGATTAGTCAGTCACAGAAAGTAAAAAGTCAGATGTTCTCCCTAATATGCAGAACCTAGGGAGAAAATGGGATATAGGTAGAACTCTATATGAAGAAAAAGAAACCTTAGATGAGTAAAGAAAGCAATCCTAGCTGGGCGTGGTGGCGCACCCTTGTAATCCCAGCATTTGGGAGGCTGAGACCAGAGAATCCAGGTTCACAGCCAGCCTCAGCTACTTAGTGAGGCACTCTGCAACTTAGTGAGACCCTGTTTCAAAATAAAGAATGAAAAACTAGGGCTGGGGGTGTAGCTCAGAGGTAGAATGCCCCTGAGTTCAATCCCCAGTACCGCAAAAAAAAAAAAAAAAAATTGATCCTAACTGAGGAAGATGGGAGAGGGGAAGAGGGAAACACCCTAATCTAATACACATGATGCACATTTACAAACATATCAAAGTCAGTCACTAAGTTGAACATGAGAAGGAGGGAAGAGAGAGGGAATGGGGTGGGAATTGGGGAAGGGCTAAATAATGAGTGATGTGTGCATGCATGTATGCCTGTACCATCCTGTACTTCTTACATAATTATATGCACCAATAAAAAATAAATAAAATAAAAAAGAAGATGGAATTAATTTCTTTATGAGAGTAGCACTTTAGATAAAATGGGAATCTTCTTCATAATGATTATATATGTGTTCTGAAGGGATACAATCCAACAATTATAACTTGAATAAACATAATTTCAATAAAAGTGTTAAATCTGGATTGAAATACAACTCTTTAAGTACAAATAGTTAAAAATATATGGAACTAGACCATTAACTCTTGTATGGTAAATAAAGACTTTCAGGAAAGGTTAGTGAAAAAGAATCTACCCTATTGTTTATAAAACTTTGCATTATTGCCACTAAAAGAAGTATGTTAATACTAAAGTTAATTTTTAATGATCCACTATATTTTTTTTAAAAATGAAAATAGACACAAAACAAAATGTATCTTTCAATCTGGTGTACCAGTTAAGAAAGAAGAAAACAGTTTAAATATGATATAAAATTACAAATATTTATGAAATGCTAGCTTATTGAAGGTGCTGATGGGAGATATAAAAAGAAGCAGAAAATCCATGTTATGCACAATTAGTGTAACATAAGATTGCATCTCTAATGTAAATTTATTATAACTAAAATATGCATATATATGTACATTTATTATTTAAAAATAGTTAACACTAATTTATTTTTTGGTTTTTTCATTCAACTACCCAGTGAAATGTTGAATTGTGTCCATTTATTTTCCTATAAAGTTATGTTTTAGATTTACAAAAATAAATATTTTATAGCTGAGCACAGTGGCATATGCCTATAATCACATTATTTGAGAGGCTGAGACAGGGTAATTCCATATTTAATACCAGCGTGTGACAATACAGTAAGATTCTTTCAAACTACAATATAAAAAGGGCTGCGGTATAGCTTCGAGGTAGAATGTCCCTGAGTTCAATCTCCAGTAAAAAATTAAATAAATAAATAAATAAATAAATAAATAAATAAATAAATAAATGAAACAATAAACACTTTATAATGAGAATTTTCGAATTTTATTTATTTGCAATTTGATTTATTTCATCTTTGATACTAGTAGTGCATATTTTTATACATTGTAGAATATTTATTTCATGGATTATTCTTGAAGAGATCAAGAGAAGCTCAGTGAATCATTTAATTGCCTCAGGAAAACAATTAAACAATTAGTTCAATACACTGGATCCTAAAATGCAAACATCATAAAGTATCTATTTTTTACTACTTTTGATATTCTCTTCTTTTTCTTTTCTGTACTGGCATAGCTTAAGAAGGAAAATATTCACAATTATTAAAATATTTATTAATTTATTTAAACACAAGCTGTAAAAAAACACAGAGAAAGAGAAGAAAATCTGAGATATATCCCTGAATTTCTCTTCTTAAGCATTTGTCCATTTTTTTTTCTGACCAATATTCCACAAAGAATATTTTTTTTTGCCTTTGTGGGGCAGAATTATGAAAGCAAAATTTTTTCCCTGGAATTCCAGGAAATGCAGATAATTTTCTTAAAATATGTTTTCATATTTTTTTATTAAAAGGCTACTGTCGGATTTATTTGCCTAATAATCATTTTAAATAAATTTTATTCAATCATGTTGAAAAATTCAAGACCAGAGAAATTCTTTGTTAATAATAAATCTCAGTCCTAAATGTGTCTTGGTAGATGCATTTTTCATAACTCTTTGTCCATTCTTTAATTAGTATTTATATAATTCTTTAAATTTAATTTTATATTCATTTACTGTATTTGACATTATTACCTTATAAATTTTTGACAAAGTATAAATTCTGCTTATAATTCAATATATATCACTTAAATTATAGACCAAAGTCTATATACATTTTAAATATAATTTGTGTTGAGTAAGTAGTGAGGTCTACTTTGTTTAAAAATGTTGAATGTTCTTCAAAATATTGTGTTTTTTACTTTGCAATTATAAATGAAATCCAGCTTCTATATGTGGCCTGCAAAATGGCAAAAAGAAAAAAAATTCAGAAATCTAAAATAAGAGCCTTTATTTCTTTGATGTCTCATCTGAGAACATACAGTTGAGAAAAGCAAGTACCCTGTTCTCAAATTTTTTGTTTTTGGTACTCCTGGGGAATGAATCAAGGTAAAGTCAGCCTCTGAGCTATACTGCCTAGTCCTTTGTATTTTTTTTTTTTTAAGCAGAATCTCACTAAATCACTGGCTAACTATAGCTAGTGAGAGAGAGAGAGAGAGAGAGAGAGAGAGAGAGAGAGAGAGAGAGAGAGAGAGAGACAGAGAGAGACAGAGAGACAGAGAGACAGAGAGAGACAGAGAGAGACAGAGAGAGAGAGATGTGTGTGCAAGACAGAACAATTGGGTTAGGACCTTGCTTTCAGAGTTTTTATTATGAGGATTCTTGTGTTTTCCCACTGTCCAAATAAACTTTTAAAATCAATTGTGTTTGAGTAAACTTGAGTCCAAAGGCGTGCCTGGAGGTGTAAGGTTACTACACAGACACAATCTCTGTGGAATAAACTGCTGGAAACAGGGCTAAGGGCAAATTGATCAATTGAATGGCTATCCAAATGAGACACATTATCCCTCAAGTAACTGCTAGTGGGACATCCCAATGGGTTGAATCAACCAAAAGCTCCAAATGTGACAGAAACAGCCACAAACTCCTTTTACCAAAGCAGCCCTGAAGTAATATTTAATATATATGAAATATGCACATATTTTTCTTTCCTTTCCTTCTAAAATACCTTTGTCATGGATTCAAAACAAAGGGCATTATTAAAATAAATATTGAGTTCAAGGAATAATGGAATTGCGAAGGGAAGAAATCACTATAATGTCTTCCTTCTCTACTAAAGGCTTCACATTTATTATTAGAATTAAGTGATTTTTGAGCCATAAATAGAAAATATTTGAATAATACAATTAATACTGCTTTACACTATTCACATTTAATTTTAACACATGAAGTCTAAAGTAATTAATGTGCTAATATAAGGAATACATATTTAGCTGTTATTATTGAAAAAATTAAAAAGTATTTGTGATATGTTTAGCTCTGTTCTGTGTACTTTGCATATTGTAGTGGAGAGTGAATCAAATATGGTTTTGGCCAATGTTTTGCTTTCTCTAGAAGGTCGCATCCAAATACTTGTTGTTATGGAGTAGAAAAGCCATGGAAGCCAAAGTATGGAAAACTTTGCAAGAATTTTAAGTTGCCCCAAGAGATCAGTAGATGTAGTTGCCAGGCCTACTTGCAGCTCTATTTATTCCTGGGCTCAGTTTGTTTTCCTTTTGGTCCTTGCACATGTGTTGGACTGATTAGTCATTAAAATATAATGGGAACTGAATTTATCTCAGAATCTGCAATTGGAAAAAATCTAACCAAAAAATATAGACAATAATTTATTTAGTATTATAACAACTTGTCAATGTGAAAATTATTAAGATTCCCACTTCAACATAAGGGAATATAGAAATGCATATATTTTCCACTAAATAAGTAAATATCTATGATGAATTCTTACAAAAAAACAAACTTAAAAACTACTATTTTAAGAAGTTTTGAAAAATAGTAAACAGCCCTATGAAGGAAAACTCTACATCTAGAAACATTTTTCTATCAGATGAAACAGCATATATATCAAATAAGCAAGTTTTTGCAAGAAAATTACACTTTTTATTTATCTATTTGATAATTTTGAAACACCAAGCATTTGTCTGTTATATCAAAACATATAATCCTGACAATTGTTTAAAATTTTAGACCTATCCACCCTTTGTTTACATGTTTTTGCAAGACCAAGATCATATATATCAAATTTAGAAAACATTCTTTAATTATTTCTCCATTTCTCCTTAGGTAAATCCCATCCACTAGGTGTAAGACCCACTATTATATCAGATAAGCTATTTTATACTGGAGTGACCTTGATATTCAGAAATATTGGTGACTAAGCACTTCAAAAACCTATTTGTTGATCTGGCAATTATAGCAGCGGTCTCCTGACTTTTGGGGATAATTTCATTTTTGGCAGTGAATAATGAATCTGGTCCATTTCCATTGTATAACACAATCTTTGTCAGATGTGGCTTCCAACTCACTTTGGAATGGAAAGAGAAAAAAAGAAAGAAAGAAAGAAACATCGATCACTATTATGTACAGGGAGGGGTGAGTGGCAGGGTAGAACCTGAAGGAAAACACAGCAAAACCTGTGTGTTTGCTTGTATGACTTTGGACCTCATTGTGATGTATAGTTACAGGGCACAAATAAAAGTATAAAAAGTAGCATTCTAAAAAAAAAAAGTAGCATTCTAATAAAAATGATAGAATAGAATTAGAATATCCTAAATTCTCCAACTCTGAGTCTGTTAGTTTTTCATGCCTGAGAAAATACCTAAGAAAATCAGACTAAATGAGGAAAAAGTTGTTCAGCTCATGATTTTAGAAGTCTTTGTTCACCTTTGCTTGGCTCTGTTGTTTTTGCTTATGATGAGGCAGAACAGCATGTTGGGGAGCATATGATGGAGCAAAACTGCTGACTCCATGGAGACCAAGACGCAAAGAGAGAGCAAAAAGAGGGAGTAGGGTCCTAATGTTACCTTCAAGTGCTTATCCACAATGACCTAAATTTATTTCACTGGGCCCACATCCTATAATGGTTGTACCATGTCCCAATAATGTCACATAGTATAGACATTTAACATATGAATCTTTGGGAACACTTTAGATCTAAACCAAGTAAAGAAAGTAGCATTTTTAATCCATTTTAATGAATCTAGAACATACACTTTTTGTCCTTTTCTAATAATATTATTGTTATTTTTTCCAGAGAACAACAATTATCAGCTTATGTTATATAAAAATTTGAATAGAATTAACTTGTATCAAAATGCCTCTGGCCTTCTAATGAACGGTTTGAAGCATCTTTCCATTATCATTATCTTCTAATAATCTTTTGGAAAGTAACAGAGTTTCAGAAGCACAGGGTATTTGGAATATTATCATTTCTCAATAGTTGCTTGCTTAAGGATTGTATATATTACATTGTACCTGAAAACATAGTTAAAAGTGAGGAGCAAATGTTCTCTTATCTCAGAAACCTATCAGTTTTTCAATGCTTCTAAAACTGCAATTGTGCATCTCAACAATTAGAAGTAGTTACCATATTGAGTACACCTAAGTATAAGGTACCCAAATTATAAAACATTTAAAACACACACTGTCAAATATGTCTTTTTCTTAAAAATGTTCTTTTCAATGAAGTTGCAAGGTTACCAAGGAAAACTATCTAGACTGATATATAATATTAATTGCACACTTTATACATTTTAACATTATAAAAATTCAATCACCATATGAAAACTCAAATAAATTACAATTTATTATGTGAGTTATAGAGAGAGCTCTACTATTAAATATATTTAATAAATATATGAAATCTATGCGTCTTAAACATAGAATAGAATGGCTGATTTCTAAGGTCTTTTATTTACCACTAAAATTCAATGATTTCAATAAACCATATGTCTAGTTATTCTGTAAGGGTCATACAGTAAACTCAAACTCTTATGGGTCAGAAGATGTCTTGGGCACATATGTTATACACCAACAATTCTATTATTTATGCAGCTATAGATCTTTTTTATTTGGCATGAAGTGTAAGCACTTCATCTTGCTCTGTTCTAATGCCCTCAGTTGAGGTTCAAAAAGTGTTTCTATCTGATTGTCTTGTAGAGAAGACATTTGTGTCCTGCTGTTAACTCTAATCACCTATAGAAAAAACCTGGCCAGCAAAGCATGACTTCCTGCTTCCCAGCTGGGCTTTGCAAATGTTCCTTCTGTGAAGGTATATTTGGGGCATAGTGGATAAGTGATAGCAACCTTCTGATGAAAAGAACTGATGTTAATAAGAGAGAGGTTAAACCCTTCTCTGACAATGATGCACAAAAAGAAAAAGTATAGCAGTGATGGTTTGATGTTATTGAAGCTAATCGTGTTGACATAAGCAACCAACAGCATAAAACTGTATAAAAGCTGGATTTAAGCCCATAGAAAATATGTTGATGATAAACAGCAACTAGTATCTCAAAGTTTTTGTGCTGTGTAGTGACCCTCTACTCCCCTAATAAAATTAAGCAAAAATTGAACATGCATAGGTTGATTTTGCTTCATAGCCATGTGTTATAGACAGACATCATTATCATGTTTGTCAATCCAAAAAAATATATGCTTGATGGATATTTAACCTAAGTAAGGAATTAAAAAGAACAGCCAAAAATGATAACAAGTATTTCTTCAAAGACTCCTACATTTTATATTTGTCTTTGTAAACTAATATTGACATTCTGTCATCAAAGATAGCTAGCGTAAGGGCTTATAACATTCTGGCAGGATGCCTTCTATATCTTTAGACTCCATTTAACTCAGTGAGATCTAACTGTATTTTCCAATAGCCAAATGACTGATTAAAGCCTGTGTGGGCAGATACATTGCTTTATCACCATGGGAGCACACTCCTGGAAATAAAAGTAGCATAAGGAAGAAGAAGACTGACAATGTAGGAAAACAATAAATGGCATGGTTTTTCTGGCAATGAAAGAAGAAGTAGAACAGGTGTACCAATGGAGATGGCACAGAGATAAGGAATACAATTAGGTTCATGAAGTACTTCAGAAAAATACCTAAATTCCGAGCCGGATGTGGTGGCACACGCTTGTAATCCCAGCATTTGGGAGGCTAAGACTGGAGGATCCGGGTTCGTGGCCAGCCTCAGCTACCTAGTGAGGCACTCCACAACTTAGTGAGAACCTGGGGGTATAGCTCGGAGGTAGAATGTCCCTGAGTTCAATCCCCAGTACCACAAAAATTTTTAAAAAAGAAAAATACCTAAATTCCAATTCCAGGCACATGTACACTAAGTTCTTATATGTCATAGTATATGGCTGCAAAGTACAATTACCCTTTGAAACATAACTGAAAAAAAAAAGACTCAGTTTTATTTCCTCGTCTTTGTTAATACATATCACTACAAAAACATTCCACAGAATAAGTCCTACTCAAACACTAGCTGTTTATTGAGGTGCTACGTGTGAACAACCTGCAGAAAAAAAAAAAAAAATGGAGACACAATTTTAAGGTGGGAAATAGTGAAGATTAAGGTGTGGGGAGATGACAATATGGTTTGCAGCACTTTAAATTGTTTTTATGTATGTACTATGAAAAATTTTATTTGGAAGATGATCAAATGTACAGAAAAAAACTGTAAGAAAATATAAGGAATACACATGAGCCTTTACCTAGTTAATTACTATTTTAAGAATTCTCTTATTCATATGCTTTATTTTGCTTTTCTCTGTCGTCTCTTTTAAATATTTCTCCTCTTTCTCTTTCTCTTTTCCTTCCTAACTTCCTGTATCATTACACACACACACACACACACACACACACACACAAATTTAGACCCAATTGAGAAGTTAAATTTAATGGACTTCTATCCCAATATACATAAATATATGGTTGCTAATAATAGGGAAAATCAACTGTAGTTATAAATCTAAGGATTAGTACAACTATATTTTATCAAATCTACTGCAGTCATTTTGTCATATGTCCCAATGATGTTTGTTATAAAAATATTACCCTCCATTATTGGACCTAGTTTAAAATTTGGTGTAATAAATTACACCAAAAAAGAGGTATACAACTTGGTGTGAAGCATTCCAGTATTTGAGTAGCGAAAGAGCTAACTACTTCATCATCAAATTTTCTATTAGTCTAGACTAATAGTCTAGACTTTTGTGTAAGGACATGTATGTCATGTATATAATGCAGAAGCAAGAAAGGCAGAATTCAGTGAAGTAGAGTGCCATCAAATTCAATTGTACCCTTTCTTCCTCATACTATCTACCTAGTATAACAGGAAAACAGAAAAATTAAATATATTACACATATAAGTAGACTATATAAGAAACTCTCATCATTTCTATTTCCTTATCCCTTAAGTCCAGCAGAGCCTTGTGAAGTTTGGCCAATGGAATGTGACAGGAGAGCATTCCAGATAGTACTGTAAACTTTGAGACATTGCAAACTTATATCTTTTACTTAGACACTTTATTTTATGGAAATATGCACAGGCTAGCCTGTTAGATGAAAATTCACATGAAACAGAGCCAGCAGTCCAAGCAGAGGTTATCCTTCATGAGCCCCCCCCCCCCAAAAAAAAAAACAGATGACAGCCAGACTTGTGAATGAGTATAAGCCAGGACCAGAACTGCCTTGCAAGCCCACTCAAACTAATCAGGAGAATCTAGCAGTTTTTACAATTATGAACCTTAAAAATAAATATTTCATTAAACCCTTAAGTTTGGGGGTAGTTGTTTTTCATTAAAAGTTACATTATTTTATGGAAAGTTTTCAAAGACAGCAATTAGAAAATCCTTATGACAATGGAGTCACTGAAAATTTAGGCATGCATTAAAATTTTAAATAGCATCAATTAAATATCAAGAATAGAGAATTTATCTGGCATATGTTTTAAAGATGAATTCAAGCCGGGCCTGGTGGCTCATGCTTGTAATCCCAGCATTTGGGAGGCTGAGACTGGAGGATCCGGGCTCAGCTACCTAGTGAGGCCCTCCGCAACTTAGTGAGACCCTGTTTCAAAATAAAGAATAAAACATAGGGCTTGGGCCGTACCTCGGAGGTAGAATGCCCCTGGGTTCAATCCCCGGTACTGCAAAAAAAAAAAAAAAAAACGAATTAAAGATGATTTCTAGGTGATTTGAACGTTGAAAGTGACTTAATATCATTCAAAATTCCTTTCTCAGTTTTTTCCTCTGTTAAATGATCTAAAAGGAGCTGAGCATGATAGTGCAAGTCTTTAATCCCAGTACTCCAGAGGTTCAAGCAGGAAGAACACAAGTTCAAAGCCAGCCTTAGCAATTTTGTGAGACCCTGTCTCAAAACAAAACAAAACAAAAAAATAAATAAAAAGGTGGGGATGTGGTTTAGTGATAGAGTAACCCTGAGGATTCAATTCTAGTACCTCCAAAGAGTGAAAGCAAGAGAGAATGCTAAGGCATATACCAAGGAATGATACTTCAGTAATGCCATAACTAACTGATATTGTTTTGCTGACTACTTGTTTTACTATTTGGGTTAAAAGACATTTTAGATTGAAGTATTAAACCTCAAAGTCTGTTATAAAGAGAAAAAACACTATTCATTAAAATAATTATCTTCCTGACATGTTGATAATTTGAATTATCTAATAGAAATAATTCTAAAATGATCACTATTTATTTTCAAAAAAGCTCTATTTAAGAAAACAAGTATATGATATTCTGTATTTTATTTCACTTTTAATTTGACATGAAATTATTTTTCCTCCTCACTATTTGTATTTATTTTCAAAATAAGGATTTAGAAAATACTAAATGCATGTTTAAATACGAATATTTCCCTATTGTTTGGATGAACAAAATGGTAGTATTAGAGGCATTCTACAAACAAATAAGCTACTCATTTACAGCTGTTTCAAAATAATAGGACTCTTATTTTTAAGATATTTTTATATTAAGAAGACATAATTACCTTCGGGGAAGAGGAACACAATAGAGAAAATTGCTGCTTGCAATTTTTTGCTATTATTGAAAGTCTACAAAATGTCATTCAAATAGCACACAAACTTACACAAAGTAGAAAATAAAGCAGTATAAACCTGTAAAGAAAATCACACTTTTCTTTAAAGATTTAGGGAAATAAAATAGTTTCAATATGTGGTTTAATTATAAAACATATGTAAATGTTTTACTTTAATATCTTTGATATTGAGTTGTATGTACCAACTTGACTGTGCTATGGTATGCCCAGACATTTGATTAACTTAACTTTGAAAAATATCTGTAAGGGTTTTTCTGGATGAGATTGACATTTGTACCAGTGGATTTAATAAAGAAAAATGCCCATCTTCCCAGTATGAGTGGACTTCATCCAAACCACTGGAAGCATTAATAAAACTAAAAGTAAAGTAAAAGGAGAATTCTGTGTGTGTGTGTGTGTGTGTGTGTGTGTGTGTGTGTGTGCGTGTGCATGTGTGTGTGTGTGTGTGTGTATATCTTTGAACTGAGCCATTGGCTTTCTATCTTCAAACTCAGACTAGATGTGAACAAGAAAGTAATACCATTGGCTTTCTGATTTTCAGACTTTTAAATTCAAACTGAAACTGTACCATCAGCTCCTGAATCTAGACTTCTCAGCCTCCATAACAATGTGAGCCAATTTCCTATATAATATCTCTTAAAAAACAAAGGTGCATGTACAAAAGAAAAACAAAACAAAATGAAAAACCCACATATGCACATACCATTGCTTCTGTTTGTTTGAAGAACTCTATTAGATGTCTAAAAAGTGGCTTCTGAAGCCGGGCATGGTGGAGCACGCTTGTAATCCCAGCATTTGGGAAGCTGAGACCAGAGGATCTGGGTTTGAGGCCAGCCTCAGATACCTAGTGAGGCACTCTGCAGCTTAGTGAGACCCAGTTTCAAAATAAAGAATAAAAAATAGGGCTGGGGGTATAGCTCGGAGGTAGAATGCCCCTGAGTTCAATCCCCAGTACCGCAAAAAAAAAGGGGGCTTCTGAAATTCTTGCTACTAATATTAGATCATGAGAGGTTTGTCTATTGTTGCAATAATTAAGCAAATATTACTGATTAATTATCATGGTGATTTCTACTAAGTTTTTATCAAATTCATGAGAAGTGGTTTGATTTTAGGTATTTTTAAAAATATAGACAAGAATTTTTGCTAACACATTAGATGTATATAAAATATATACATAAATAATAAAGAAATGGTCAAAGATTATTCTGTTTCTGTAATTTGTGCAAATGAGAAGGTAAAATTGTCATTTATTGTAATGAGCAAGGTTGCTAGAATAAGAGAACTGTATACCATATGACTTCTTTGACATATGTTTGAGATATTCAAGAAACTAATGTAATTAGTTCAACACACTAATGTCTAGGAGACACAGAAGAGGCAATTAGAAGTGTGGCTTGGGAGTTTATGAAAAAGTGTCGGCTAGAAAACACAACTGAATAATTTCTGTTTATAAATAATATTAAGGCTATAATTGGAAGAGACTCTTGAGTAAAAAAATGTAGAAAGAAAAGGTAAGTTCTTCAAAGACTGAATCTATATTGTTTAAATAAAAAAAAATGTAGAAAATATTAAGTGAGACCAAGAAGAAGTGGCCAATGAGGCAGGAGAAAAAATGAAACACTTGAGGATATTTTCCTGAAATACTAGCATATAACTATAAGCATATACATATATCTTTAAGTATCTATGTATATATCTATCTACACACACATATATATTTGTCATACATACATATTATAAAAATTAGAAGTAGAGGTGATATTTTTTCTAGAAATTAAAAAATTGGGCAGTAGTTGGAGGAGAAAGTGGAATTAAAAGGGAGTTTCGTGAAACTACAGAGACCATCCCTCCCCCCCTTATTTCAATGGGAAAAATCTAGTAGTGATAGAAGGAAATGCAGGTGTAAGGTGAGCATTGAGTAGACACTATCAAAGAAAGAATTTATACATTGCATGCAGCATAATCAATTCTTTATAAATAACAAGAGCGCTAGGAAATCTAAAACAAGTTGGAAACTGAGAGAGAAAATATACTGGAAGAATAGGGTAGATTTTGTAGGCATCTTTGTGGGCCTCTAGATTAGTCTTTTAGAAAGAAGTAAAAAAAGAAAGGCCAGGCAATGTAGTGTACCCTTGTGATCCCAGTACTTGGGAGGCTGAGACAGGAGGATCACAGGTTTGAGGCCAGCCTTCACAACTTGATGAGTCCCTCTGCAACATAGTGAGGTCTTGTTTAAAAAAATAAATAAAATAAAATAAAATCAGATTGGGTTATAGTTTGGAGGTAGAATGTACTTGGATTCCATCCCCAGTATAAAAAAATAATTAATAAATTTTTAAAAAGGATGTAAAGGAGTTATAAGTATTTGTTTTTGGCACCTAGTCTGGCATTTAGTTTATTACAAAGTTATTTATGACATGGTAGCCCAAATTAGTGATGGCAATTGGATGCAAATAGCTATATTTATGAAGATTATCATATTCCTTTTTACTTACTGCTTATATGTGTTCTTCAGAAAATGTTTTCATGTGTTCATCATGATAGTTAACATGATGTTTTAAAAGAACACTTTCAGTCATCTTTCCCATCACTGTGACCAAAATACCCAATAACAACTTAAAGGAGGAAAAGTTAATTTGGGCTCATAGTTTCCAAGAGTTTAGTCCATAGGACTGTCCCTGAGACAAACTGCAGCCACAGTGGCCGGTGGCAACAAGGCATGTGGGGGAGGAACAAGGTTCTCACATGATGGCGGCCAAAGGCAGAGAGAGATAGAGGAGGGGGCCTTTCCAAAGACCACACCCACAACAACCCTTCCAGTCCAGCCATGCTTCACCTCTGAACCTTGCTGCATTGGGGACATGCGTGCACATATGCGCTTTGGGGGGACATTTTAAATCCAAAACTATTACAAACACGAAGAATAGTTTAGTATCTTGTCATCCATCTTCTTTAATTCTACTTGTACTAGCGTTTTTAAATGGAAATCATTTCAGCATATTCAGTTAGACTTTTTTGTTGTTATTAAATTATGACTTAAATGCCTTTGGAAATAAAATTAAACTTTTAATTCCCCATCAACTGAATCAGTTGGTTAAGTGATTAATTCAGTGATTCTCATCAAGGATAGGTTACATAGCTATCTATAAAAGGTGTTTTTGTTTAAGGAAGACTTTGATCCTTGACTTTTACTTTTATTTAATTAATCAATATATGTATTTATTTATGCTGGGGATTGAATACAGTTTCTTGTGCATGCTAGACAAGAACTCAAGTATTGAGCCACACTCCAAGCCCTATTATCTTTTATTTTTATGGAATCTCTCTCCCTTTATTTATCTCAATCCCTTAACTTTGTTTTGTCTTGTTTACCTGGATTAAACTCTATAGTATATATAAATATAATTTTAAGATTTATACATGTATGCATTTTTTTGATCTATACATGTATGCATTTTTTGAGTCCATATAAAATTAATGGAAATTTTCAATACACGTAACAATAAGAATTCGCACTTTAGAAAAAAATAATCTTAGCTTCAAGATCTTCATTCTTCCAAGTCCTTTGGAAAGGAAAGAGAAAAAAAATAAAAAGAACCATGTCCTTTGTTATTATAGTACCATTTGTTTTATTTTCCTGTGGAGAATTCATACAGAACTGCAAGAAAGAACAACAGTTTTCAGGTTCAAATAAAAATTTATATCTTGAGATATAAACAAGAGGCACAAGAAAACCTCATAGATCTTCCTCAACAGACGGCCTCCTGTGCTCTTATTGCAGGTGGTAATACTATATGGTCCAAAGGTCTTATGAATTAATTACATTCTTGACACATTGTTTGGAACCAATTGCCAGCTGTCTCCTTCACAGAAAGCCTTTAATGTTTAGAAAAAATAGGAAGCAAACACTATTTTTCTTATATTTTTAAACTTTCAGACATCTTTACAGCAAAATTGGTTTTCCTATCCTTTAATTGATTTTAACATGGTATACAATGAAATGAAATAATTTCAGTGATTTCATTACTATCTGAGTAAAATTTCTGCATATGCTTTCTCTTATTCCTAAAGGAAACATCATATTTTCTTCTTTACAATTTGAAATCTAGGTTTCATTTTGATTTTTACATCACAATCTTTGCTCATTCTCTCAAAGATAGTCCAATTTTTCCAGTTTTATTCCTGAATGTATCTTTTAATTACTAAATCATTTGATTTTTGCTGCTATAAAAATTTCTATACAGTTTTCTCTATTGTATTTATAACAATCAAAACAAAGCATTACTTTATTGATAAAAGGTTTATATTACCAATTCATATGTGTGTACTTTTAATTATTCTAAATAATTTTGAGATCACTTTAATCTTTTATTAAAAAACATCAAGTGATTATGAAATCACTTTCCAAATGCCAATATATATTTTTTTTACAAAAGTGGTATAATGAGGTAATTATTATAAGTTTAATACATGCGACAGCTCCTTAATAACTGGATCTTGAGCAAGGCTTGGTCCACTGAAGTCCTGCAAGGCAGACGATTCCAAAAGAAGGAATGTGTGGCATATCCCACTTTGCATTATTACATTCTGGAAATTTTGGATGCTTTGGGTTTGCTTTTATATTAATTATAAAAGAAAACTTCTTAGAAACATGTGGCCTGACAGATACTGATCTCTTAACTGAAAATAAGCAGTGCCTTGAGACAACCCAGTGCATTAACCTTCTACAATCATTAGTCTAGAAACAGGCTTTGCAAGTTTATCTAAATAGCCACTACAAATAGTCTTTTGCCCACTACCACCTGGTCTTCCTAGAACCTGCTAACTACCTGAGATAAGATAGAACACTGCCTCCAGGGCTGGACTCTAGCAAATACAAACTCACTAGAGGCATCATTTTGTTCCAAATGCCCTTTGAATAATACATTGTTTTCTAAGAAATGTTATTTTAATAAATTTTCCCTTTGAATAAGTGATAATCAAGAGTAGAAATGATCTTCAGTATGATTTAGGTATGAATAGAATAAACATTATCAGAAAGAATTCAACTTGTATGGGCTACTTTTCCTTAGAAATAAAATTATGATCAATTCTAGCTACTAGGCCACAGTACAGATCACTTTACCTTTCCTAAGCACAAGGTAATTAAGACTTAGTAGCAAGCAACTCAGTGCTACAATATGAAGTGACAAACTTCTCAATTCAAAGAAAATATTCTTTCTTTCCCAATGTTTATCACTTCTGAATTTGAACCTTCAGTTAAAAAATGATCATGTGACAATCAAATGATGTCCAGAAATCCCCAAAGCATCTAAGACTGTTATAAACACTAAGTGTATCTTACTAAGAATTAGCTATTTTGACTTCCTAATTCTTTTATCTTAAGAGAATATTATTGAAACTCCACTGTTCATAAAATAATAAAATTTTAAACCCAAAGCTTCACTAGAAATCATTAATAAAACATATTCAAAGACCTAGAAAGATGCTAAAGATTGGATTTGATTTTATACCACCCAATATGAATCGCTCATGTTTTTCTCAACTTTTACCAGCATATTCTCAAGTCTGTTTCTTTCCTTATTCTTTCTCAATTGTCATACCCATATTACAAAAGCATGTCAAATTAATTTCTATTAACAATGGCTAATCATATTATTTTATATCATTCAGGCATTGACTGGGTTCTTGAAGTACATTATTTTAATATATTATTATATCAAACTTATGGATTACATATCACTATTTCAATTGTAATTAGCTAAAACATGATATTTTCAGCAAAATATCTAAGATGAGATGGTAATATCGAGTAAATTGTTAGATGTATTAGTTAGAAGCTTGGGAAATAATTATAAATTGTTGTGGAGATGTGAAGTCCTTAACATGTCCATGATAATTAATGCTATGTTATTATGAGTTTATTCATGAAGAAGAAAATATTGGAGCAGGGATAAGGACATAGGATACAGTCCTGTAAAATTTCTATATTTAATGATCAATTGGAAGAAGAAAAGCAAAAAGTCAAGACTACAAGAAGTTACCATTGATCAAAAGTAGAGTGAAGATGAGAATGGTAAGGTTTCATAAAAATCAAATCAAGAAGAGGTTTGATAATGTTAAGAACTTTTAAGTGATCTGTAGATTTCAAGCAATATAAGGATATATGAGCATATGACAATATTTTTAATCACAATAGTAGGCCACCAATTCTAAAAAAGAGATAAAAGGAAAATAAACTGATAGAAATACAAGAGCAAAACATACATTTCCCCTTAATATTTGAAGGAATAAATGGATAAAAAACTAAATTGAATATATTTTTGTATTAAATATATGGTGCGTTACATGTTATACACTGTGAAAAATAAAGTACCAGTGGGATAACATCAACCATTCTAAACTACCAACATTCTCTCAATTGCCTAAAACTTCATAGTACATTGCTCATGAAGCTATATGTCATGAAATTAAAATTATTAACAAAAGTTTGAATTTAATCATATTTAATGATTAAATTTCAGTGAACTAAATATATAATTTTGATGCATTTTAATGTTGAAATCTTTGGTCTCTAAACAACTCTTTAGTGAAATATAAATATATACAAGTAATGTTATTGGCTATTTATAAGAAATGAAAATTGGCACAACTTATGAAAACTAAGCAATATCACCTATAAATATAAATGGAAAAACTCAAACAAAGAAAGCAGAATTTGAAAATACATGAAAAGAACCACATATCAGTCTCCTTGGTATGAGAAAGGGGAGACGGGGGGAGTGGGGGGTCACCAATGGCTGAGTGCATATATGTCAATGTTAACATGATTTACATTATGATGCGAGATGATAATGTACCAATAAAAGCACATTAAACACACACACACACACACACACACACACACACACACACACACACCCCAGAACTACCCAGTATTCCCTAAATCCTTTACTGGATTTGTTCAAGGATTTCCTCGAGCACCAAAATCCAAAGATGCTCAATTGCCTTATATAAGGTTGTGTAGCATTTGCATATAAAATAGTCACGTTGTACTGTATATCTTAAAACATATTAATACTACATAAAATAGTCATTATAACATATATATATATATATATATATATATATATATATTAAAGTATGTTGTTTAAAGGAATAATGACATTAAGGATATATGTGTATTTCAGTACAGACACAATTTTTAAAAATATTTTCTTAGCCGGGCGTGGTGGCTCACGCTTGTAATCCCAGCATTCGGGAGGCTGAGACCGGAGGATCCGGGTTCGCGGCCAGCCTCAGCTACATAGTGAGGCACTCCGCGACTTAGTGAGACTCGGTTTCAAAATAAAGAATAAAAAATAGGGCTGGGGGTATAGCTTGGGGGTAGAATGCCCCTGAGTTCAACCCCCAGT
>PVLC010003248.1:0-28672 GCA_004027655.1 Graphiurus murinus | reverse complement strand
TTCTTTTTTAATGTGCTTTTATTGGTGCATTATTGTTGCCCCACCTCCTAATCCCTCCCCATACAGAGGACTGAGACTGATATTGAGATTTTCACATATGTACGCAAAGTCAAAGTTAGCATTTCCAATGAGGTAAAAATATTTTTATAGTTAATTATAATCTGCAGCTAATTTGTAGTTAATTGAAATATTTTCCATCTGTAGTTAATCAGTAAACTTGAAACCCAATATATATATATATATATGCAATATAGAGGAGCAACTGTATATATTTTATTCTAGTCACTTAAAAAATAAATGTATTATCTTAAGAAGTCTCCAAACTGTACCTTAAATAATAAAAGTATAGCAACAATAACAAAATGTTTAAATGAGAAACCTATTGCCAAGTTGAATTAATATTTTTTCCTAAGAACAGATCATAATATAAGAATATATCCCTTATCAAATTACCAATCTCCACCTGAAGCCACCAGCTATACCATACTATTGATTGAAATATTCCCATTAAAGGAAGATTAAGGTGAAGATGGAAGCTGTTGCCATTTTATTTAATAATTGGCAAGCATTGCAGAAGTGAATATAAGATAGAGATATGAGAAAAGATAAAAAGTGTTGACTTAAAATACAAGCAGATTGCTTTCCTGGAATTCAAGGGAATCATGTTAGAACGAAAATTTAATATTACCACATTATTAATTATCCTATTATCACTCCCAATTATTACAAAATTATATAAGAACCTTAATTATATTTATATATATATATATGTAATGCATAAATATCTGATTTTAATAACTAGAGGGGACTAAGGGAATTGGGTTAAAAATGTTTATATTCTGATGAGTAGGAGACAGTGGAGATCTATATGTAAGGAGCCTGAAGGTAAAGAATTTCAGTAGAGTTAGAAAAATTACCCTTATCCAATAGGAAGAAGAGCTTTTTCTATTTAGAAAAAAGAAAGAGTACGAAATGCAGATGACATTCTAGGATTTACTGACAAAAGATGATGATGAAATACAAAAGATTCTCACATTTTCTTTTATTAAATACAAGTTAAGAGAGCATCTCAAATTTTGAGAATTATATGAATAAGATAATTGAAATTGAGTGAGTTAGTTGATAAACTGTTTTTTCAAGAAGTTTCACCAAAACCAAATAATTTCTAGACAATTTACATTTCATATCAATTGTTATCATTGCTGTAAGTGATGGCATAAATTTAATGACTTCAAACAACTCTGATGCATTATCGTATGGGCCTGGGACTCACACATTTGATAGGAGGCAGGATTGTGTTCCTTTCAGAGGTTCTAGAGGAGAATCAGCTTCCTTATCTTTTCCAGGTTCTAGAGGCTGTTAACATTCATTGGCTTCTAGATCTGCATCACTCTGGCATTCACTTCTGTCTTCTAAGGACCCCTTTGGTTAAATATGGCCCACCAAGACAATGCAGGACTCTTTCTCCAACTGAATTTCTAATCACATCTGTGAAACTACTTTTTAAAAAGTAAGGTAGAATATTCACAGGCTTGGGGCAGTAGGAAATGAACATCTTTTATTCTTCCTGTCACATGTAAAAATAAAATAAGAATGAAAACTAATTAAACAAATAACAGTATAGGTACATATTTATATTCTGAGATGAACACAATATTATTATAAAAGCAAATATAAAATCATATACAAGTCGGGCGTGGTGGCATATGCTTGGAATCCCAGCATTCGGGAGGCTGAGACAGGAGGATCCGGGTTCAAGGCCAGCCTCAGCTACCTAGTGAGGCACTCCGCAACTTAGTGATACTTGGTTTCAAAATAAAGAATAAAAGATAGGGCTGGAGGTGTAGCTTGGAGGTAGAATGCCCCTGAGTTCAATCCTCAGTACCGCAAAAAAAAAAAAAAAAAAAAAAAAAAAAAAAAAAAAAAAAAAAAAAAAAAAAAAAAAAAAAAAAAAAAAACATATACAAAAATACTAACCTTTTGATATAGAAAATCAAAGAGATGTAATTTATAAAATAAATGTAATTTGTATCTCAAGAGTAAAATGTCCTCAGTCTATTATAAAAATAACTTTGCTAAGCATAAGTAAAATAACAATAGATAAAGCAAAATATTTGGTTAATAGTCAAATCAATAATAAAATTAATGTCAGATTTCAAACATGGAAAAAAAATACTGCTGTAAAAATGTAGCTTGGTACATGCTTCATTTTGTATATAGATCATAATAGTACTGATACTTTCTTTTTTATCAAGTGTAGTTCTGGAAATATCACCCACGACAAAATTTGGAAAGAGTAATTTTTATAGAATTCTCAAACAAGGACCCCAATATAAAAACTACCTTAAAATTATAACATCTATAAATACCTTAAAATTATAACATCCATAACACCCATTGTTCATTGTACGGGACAAACATTGTATGGCAAAACATACAATGGACAGATTTCCTATTTATATCAAATTACAAATTTACAATTACAAATTTGATATATATAAGGAATATAAATCTCATCTATTCATTTGACTGAGGCAGAAGAATCTAGCTTAAGGCCAAACTGTGCAACATAGTGAGACTCTGTCCCAAAAGTAAAAAAATAAAGAAAATACTACCAAACACACAGATACACACACACACACACACACACACACACACACACACACACACACACAAACATACACTATTTCTCCCAAGACACACTGTAGTTGTATTGTCATAACTAGACAAGACTCTGAGTAACACCCCTTTCTTAGTCTCAGATAAAGTCTACTCTGTGAATTAATTAGTGATTAGAAACATTGCTCTTTGAAGCACCCTACTCATGACTGGGAGATCTTGGTCACATCGACCCAGAGAATCAGCCTTGATTTATCAAATGCACGATCCATGACAGGGACATGTGGACACAACATTCCACCTCTGTTGTAACCTTGTGATTTCCAAGTATATAGTCTCTGAGTTCACTACATGTTCTCTACCATTGCCTCCTCTACACAGGCCTGTGATTCTCTGGACCATCAAAATGAGAAACCCTCAGTTTTTGTGGTGTGTAGTCTTTCTTATTGCAATGAATGAAGAACCTAGACTTTGTCCAGTCAAGAGCTCAGCAGAGCTGGGAGATAGCTGAACTTTCCGTTGTTAGAGTAGCTAATTTAAGCAGCATTCTACCAAAATGAAAGTAGCAGCAGAGACTTAAATCACTAAGTAAAATAGCAAGAGGCTAAGTGTGGGGAAAGATCCCCAGAGAGAAGGTGGTAGCCCCGCCCAAAAATACATCAAAGATGGCACAGAGAGGGAGTGGCGAGGGTGGAGACCTAAGACTGTTTACCAGAGACCAGGATTAGACGAGGGATGTCTCCTCAGCATGATCAAGCCATTGATAGGATCAGCCTTTTGGATTAGGCCAAAGAGGCATGATCAAGATGACCTCTACACTGATTGGCCCTACAAGAAGACACTCCCCTCACTCTGCCCTATATAACACCTTGCCCCTCATGTAATAAACGGATGAGTTCTCAGATGCTCAGTCCCCGCCGTGTGTTCATTTAGGTGCGACCTTCCTTTTCCGGGGGGAACCCCCTCTCGGGGTAGACGCTCCAGAGAGATCGAGGTAGGGGCCCCCTTTTCTTCGAGAGGACCCCACAGCTAAGACTTGAGAAGATGGTAATCTCCCATGTTGCATTTCGCCCCATGAAAGCACACATGAGCAGAGTGCCAAGTGGCTCAGCCAGGACATGAGTTTTACTTACTGCTGTTTTTTGACCTGGAAGTTGGATTAAGGTCCAAGGGGAGGAAAGGTGCCATGACACCTTAACAGTTGGATCTTGAGCAAGGCTCAGTACGCTGGAGTCCTGCAAGGCAGACGATTCCAAGAAAAGGAATGCTTGGCATATTCCACTTTGCATTATTATATTCTGGAAATTTTGGTTGCTCTGGGTTTTGCTTTTTTATTAATTATAAAGAAAAACTTCTTAGAAACATGCGGCCTGACAGATACTGATCTCTTAGCTATAAAAGATCAGTGCCTTAAGACAACAAGCTTTAGCCTAGAAACAGGCTTTGCAAGTTTATCTAAATTGCTACTACCTG
Organism: Graphiurus murinus; assembly: GCA_004027655.1. NCBI lineage: Eukaryota > Metazoa > Chordata > Mammalia > Rodentia > Gliridae > Graphiurus > Graphiurus murinus. The sequence goes on along the minus strand of PVLC010003248.1, from coordinate 24,580 downwards.
GTCTCCCATTACCTGGTCTCCCTGCAACCTGCTAACTACCTAGATAAGACAGAACACTGCTTAAAGGGGCTAAACAAAATTGTAAAGATTTTAACTAATGGAAAAGAATTTTTATATGCGTGTTGTAAACTTAACTGGTTGTGATTAACCTTTAGTAAAACAAGTCTGTAAAAATTCCTGTTCTATATGCCTCACTGTAAAAAAAAAAAAATAGTATAAATCTGCAACTGACAAAAAATAAAACAGATGCGCTTCTTCACTGCATTTGCGTGGGAGCGTATTCTCCCGACCTCGTCTCATTCCACACCAATCAAGGGACCCCTGACTCTGTTGCCATGAGGGCTGGACCCCTGCAGAAAGGGAGTATAAAAGAAGGAGGTATTGAGTCAGAGTGGGGAAAAATCTCTTCAAATTTTCTCTCCTCTTTCCTTACTATGAGACATCACCAAAAGTGCCTAAAGAATACTTCTGCTTAAGACCTAGGAATTAAGGACCTTGAAATAGAAAGTAGATGAATGAAACAGCAAGAACTTCCAAGGGCCTGAGACTTGGACTGAAACTCCCTTCAGAGATTGCAGTGCACTGGGGAGGGAAGCTGTCTCTCAGGAGGTCTGTCCAAAAAGCTTTGCCTGAAAATCACACCTGTGTTTTTAACTAACAGCTATATTCAGTCACACTGCAATTTTGTCCCTGATAGTTTTGAGTTGTTTGGTGTAGGACAGCTCATAGATACAAACACACACACACACTTATTTACTATAAATGAAAGCATCCCATTCTGAGTAAAAATATAGAAAATTGCAATTTTATCACATCAACTGAGCAAGATTCTCAGTAATTAGCAAGACCTTCCTTCAAAGTAAAAAATTAAAAAGGGCTGGAGTTGTATTTCAGAGGTAGAATATACCTGTAATCCCCAGTACAGAAAGAAAAAAAGAGAAAGAAAGAAGAAAAATTATAAATTAAACAACAAAAACAAATAAGAAGATTGCATTTTATGTTTATACATTGCACAGTTCATTTTTATATCATGAGCTAATATAACTGAATAATAGTGAATGAGTAAAAATAAATAGCCAGTAGAAAGATTTATTTAAATAATTATGACATAAAACCATTTATATTTCACAGAATACAATGTTGTTCACTCTATCCAAAATTAAAAGTAAAAAAACAAAAAACTAAGCAATGAGCAATTGGCTAAGATAATTATGAAATAAATTTAGATATGGAAGGAAAATATATAGATTGCAAATATAAAATATGACCTCACTTTTTAAAAAGTAACATTCGGGTAGGGAAAGATAATTGGCAGTAAAAGGAAAGGCCTACTTAGGGAAAAAAATGTGAGGAGGGAATACCAAGGAAATTCCAGAAATATAGGCAGTATCAACTCTAATGAAAGTCTATTGGCCAAATAAGATCAATATATCTACAATTTTATCAAAGCAAATAAAAATGTTATGTATTCTTTTTGTCAAATGAGAAAAATGTGATTTGTCTATATACTCTTGATTACAGAAGAATGTGCTCCATTGTTCTGCATGTTTTACAATTGTTAATGTAAACACTGTTAAGAATATGAAATGTATTTTGTAGTGCATAGACTGCATTTAGATTATTTTTCCTAGTTACTCCACCTTCCATAATTTGATGAAGTGTAGCTATTCCTCACTTGATACGAACATATTTTACACAAAAATAAACAAAGACAGGTAGGTTCAGACTTGGTGGTGAATGCCTATGGTCTTAGTATTTGGGAGGTTGAGAGAGGAAGATCCCTCGTTCCAGGCCAGCTTCAGAACTTAGAAAGACCCTCAGCAACTTAGCTACACCCTGTCTCAAATAAAAGTAAAATAACATATATATATGTTATTTATATATATATATAAATATAAATATATATATAAATATATAAATATATATATATATATAGAGAGAGAGAGAGAGAGAGAAACATAGGATTGCAAAAACAAAATTAAAAATGACTCTAACATGATAGTAGGAAAAAAATCTAGATATATGTGTTAGGTTTTTATTGATTTGTCATGAGATAAAGGAAATCTCTACTCACAACAACTTACACATATCAGATGTTTAAATGCTTAACTTCAACAACACTTTTAGTCTACTTTCCTGTGTGTGTGTGTGTGTGTGTGAAAACTGGGAATCTGGCTAGTCACAAAAGAGAATTTTCAATCACCTCTGTCAATTTTTTTCTTTCTGAATCTAATCTTATTTAAAATAACTTCATTTTCTTTGCTTTATGTCTATACCTTAAACTATACTCTATTTACATTAGGATAACATGAATCCTTTGGGCTTACCAAACTTTTGGCACTGGTCTTGATTTTTTTTTTTCTTTTTTGAGGTACTGGGGATTGAACTCAGGGGTATTCTACCTCCGAGATATACCCCCAGCCCTACATTTTATTGTTTATTTTGAAACAGGGTCTCACTAAGTTGCGGAGTGCCTCACTAGGGAGCTGAGTCTGGCCGTGAACCCAGATCCTCCGGTCTCAGCCTCCCAAGTGCTGGGATTACAAGCATGGGCCAACACACCCAGCTGTGGTCTTGATTTAAATTACTTTTTCAGAGCCAGGTACAGTGGCATATGCCTGTATTTCCAGCACTAGTGAGGCTGAGATGGGAAGTTTGCAGGTTCAAGACCAGCCTCATCAATTTAGCAAGACCATATTTCAAAATAAAATATAAAAGGGCTGGGGTGTAGCTCAGTGTTAAAACAATCCTAGGTTCAATCCTGAGTACCATAAATTAAATAAATAAATTAATAATAAATATTTTATTTGTATTGCTTTTCTATATTTGTCCTACAAGTATTATTTTTATTAATTTTATGTACTTCGCACATCACAACAGTAAATTTATTATGTAAACAATTTTTTTTTTTTTTTTTTTTTTTTTTTTTTGGCGGTACTGGGGATTGAACTCAGGGGCATTCTACCTCCGAGCTATACCCCCAGCCCCATTTTTTATTTTTATTCTTTATTTTGAAACCGAGTCTCACTAAGTTGCGGAGTGCCTCACTAGGTAGCTGAGGCTGGCCGCGAACCCGGATCCTCCGGTCTCAGCCTCCCGAATGCTGGGATTACAAGCGTGCGCCACCACGCCCGGCTATGTAAACAATTTTAAAGCATAGTTTTTCTATTTTTGTTATCAAGAATACAATGCTCAGCTGGGTGTGGTGGCTCATGCTTGTAATCACAGCATTTGGGAGGCTGAGACCTGAGGATCCAGATTAGAGGCCAGCTTCAGCTACCTAGTGAGGCCCTCTGCAACTTAGTGAGACCTGGTTTCAAAATAAAGAATAAAAAATAGGGCTGGGGGTATAGCTCAAAGGTAGAACACCCCTGAGTTCAATCCCCAGTATTGCATACACACACACAAAAAAATACAATGCTCTTTGCTCTTATATTTTTATTTATATATCATGGTGTGTCTTTTGTACATATTTACATTATCTCTAGAAGTCAGCTTGAGTAGTGTCATCAATTCTTTCTCATGGCCTCTCAATGAGGGAGCAAATAGATGACTGGGAAAACCAATCCACTTATTTCTTCTTTGGATTTTGAATTCTAGGGATTTTTGTAGCCATTATGTGGAGAATTTTGAGAGATGAGTTACATTTAACCCAAGATCAAAGGTATATTGATCCTATTTGGCCATCTGGCTTTTCATTAGGGTTGCTATTGCAGGTATATCTTGGCACCTCCCCCACTCAATTTTTTATTTTTCTAAATAAGCCTTGAGCATTCTACTTCTGAGCTATACACTAGCCCTTTTCTTTTGTATTGTTTTTCTTTTGTAACAACATCTTTCTAGATTGTCAAAAGTCTAGCTAAGTTTCTGAAGCTGATCTTGAACCTGTAATCCTCCTGTTTCAGCTTCCCAAGTACTGAGATTACAGGCATGGAGCACTATACATGGCTCATTTTACTATCAATTAATTCTTCCCATATTGCCTTTATAAAAAGATTTTGAATCATATCTTATCATTCACAATCCAAAAATCTCACCTTTCAAATAAATTCTTATAGGGTAAACATACAATATAATTCTACTCAGCAATAAAGAAAACAAAATTAGATCATTTGTAGGAAAATGGATGGACCTGGAGAATATTATGCTAAGTGAAATTAGTCAGTCACAGAAAGTGAAGGGTCATATGTTTCCTTTCATATGCGGAAGCTAGAGAGTAATTGAGATATGAGGGGCTTTAGATAATAGAGGAGACACTCCAGTGAAAAAAGTGGAGTTGTTTGGGGGATGGAGGAGAGCAGGGAAAGAATTAATGAAGCAAACACTTCCACCGACATTATATACATATGTGAGATTACCAATGCCAATCTTAATATCTTGTATGGGGAAGGGTGGGAATGGGGAGGGAGTTGGGGGAAAGCTCACCAAGTGCATTTCACTATCAATATAAACTACATTATGATGTGAGACTATAATACATTAATAAAAGAACAAAAAATAAAATGACATAAAATTAATCTAGGTCTTTTTGCAGCTTGATAGTTCATTTGTTTTTATCATTGAATACTGTTATATGAGTGTACCATGATTGTTTACTCCATCACCTATTCAAGGACATATTGGATATTTCCAGTTTTGGGTGATTGTGAAAAAAGCTGTTATAAGTAATTTTAAAAATAAATAAATTTTTATTAAATAGCAGATGATAAAAGATAACTTTAAGGCAATATGGAGGATTTAGAAATACCTAAATGGCTCAGATAAGTCAGAAGACTATAGCCACTTTATTAAAATGTTGTGATAATAAGTCAGCTGACCAGGGCACACTGATCAACTTTATATTGAGAGAAAATTCATATATTTATTTAGGAATATGAAAATGTTAGATGAAAAGATTGTGTTTGTTTGGCTCTGTTCACCTTACACCATGATTTTCAAGATGATTCAGAAAAGATTCTCATTATCAAAGGTCTATAATATACCTCAGAGGAAGATATCTTAACATCTGAATAAGTCTCTTATAGCTGCATTTCTTTCAATTGAAGAAGCAAGTTGAGTTGCAATAATTACAATGGTGATGATCAGAGTTCCAATGCTATGGAATGAACTTATTTGATTACATTGCTCCATCAATATATTTGTCATTTCTATGTGGCCCTATACCTGCATGGCCTCTTCTATCTCTCCCTATGGAAATATTATAAAAGGTTAGCCAGTGAAATTACTGAAGAAGGGATATTTGCCATTTTTCAGGTAAATTTTTAAAAAGAATTTGTGATTATAGCTCTTTTCTCCTGGCCACAGAGTGATATATTTCCCAAATGGTGTGATACCATAAATTATATGCCAAGATGAGTGCAGTGGTGCACATCTTTAATCTCAGTACTTGTGAGACTGAGACAGAAAGATCACAGGTTCAAGGACAGCTTGTAGTGACTTAAGGAAAACATGTTTCAAAAGGAAAAAAGAAAAGAAAATAAAAAATAACAATATAGAGCTGTGGGTGTAACTGCTCAGGGATAAAATACCCCTAATTATCACCAAAAAAAAAAAAAGGAGTGTATTGAAGTCTGATGACTATAGACATTTTTATCTCAATCAGACTCATGGTTTTCCCAAATACCTCATACACATTCTAATTATTTATAAAATTTCTGAGTATAAAGTTAGATTATCTTTGGTCTGAAACTGTCAGTTTTGGTTCCCAGGTCAGATCCTACAGTGAGGGAAGTTAGGATAATAATCTATTGAAGAAATGATTGAAATGCTACATCTCCAAATAAAAATAATATGTGTATAATATATCTCAGATACAGCAGAAGACTATAAGCACCTTATTATCATGACTGGATAGTAAATCAGCTGACCAGGGCACATAGTATTCAACTTGTGTGGGGTAATATTTCCAGAGAATGAATCTAGGCCTGTTCTTCTAGCACTGAGAAACAGAATGGTTTTATGAAATGGGAGGCCTAACAAGAATTATTATGAATGTTATGGTTCTGTTAATAATATTTATTAGCATGATTGGACATATTTAAACAACATGGTTAGACATCCATTTTGTGATTATTATTCAGTATGAATATTCAGAAAGCTTCTGCAGGAAGCAAAAAAGGAAATGGTTCAACACATTACCATTCCCAGACAATTCCAATTCTACTTTCTAGAAAATTTTAGCTACATACTTAAGAAATAATGTGGGATGAAGAGAAGCTTATAGAAGGACATGAAGTGATATAAAAATAAAGATCAGAGAAACCTGGGGAGATATTAGTCAAGAATGGCAAAGGAGGCAAAAACTAAAACTCAGGTTTCTGTATTGAAACCTTGATAGAGAGCTGTTCTACACATGAGTGTGTCTACATGCACACACAAACACACACCCCTCTGTTACTTCTGATAATTGCCATTTTATTGTGTTATTTAGAGTAACTATATATTTTATTTTTATATAATTCTCAGATTTCTCTGAATTTATCCTCTCATCTCAAGCCCACAGATTGAAATCAGTTATTTTCTACCTTAGATCTTATTTCTCAATTTTAAACATTTTATTGAATATAAGTACATAAAGAAAAATCCAAAGGGTACAACTTGATGAATTTGCACAAAGAGAACCCAGCTATATAACCAGCAGACAGGTCAAGAAACAGAACATTAACAGACACCCAGAAGCCACATCAGGGCACCTTTCATTAACAGCCCACTGCCTCCAAGGTAATAACTATTCTGACTTCAATTAGCCTTACAAGCATTACTGTTTTCAAAAATTTATATATGTTGCAAAAAAGGGCAGTACTCTGGACTTTAATATGTTTTTCATGTTTGTTTTATATTATTTGTAAGTTTCAAGTTTAATATAGTCAAGTTACATATTTCTGTTCTATAACATTTGTAGGCAGAGGGCTAATTACTTCTTTGAAAATAGTAATTGAAAAGCAGAGTGGAAGTAGAATATAAAGCCAATCATATATGCTAAAGGTTAAATTGTACATGTAAAAAAAGAGAAATAGAAGCTAGGTTACATGTTTTTCTGTAATGTTTGTAGAATTTATTGCTATTGCAAGAAGATTGTAATTTATATTTAGTATGACCACTAATGTATAATGACAAGTTATAGTGACACCCCCTCTATCTCTAATCATTACTACAAATATTTACTATGATATCAAAGAATAATTTTAATATTTATTGTGTTGTCAGTAGCTGTTCTAAATTCCCTAATGAGTGATATCAGTTTAGAATTCCAGCAACAGAGGATGGCTGCCAATCCCCATACACTACTAACTAAGAATCTGAAATTCTCTTAAACAAAAGTCTTGATACAGGGCCAATTAAGGCTCTTTCCCTAAGGGTTCAGAAAATCCATCTGGGTAGATTTATGTATTCTATTTCTGAAAGTTAGAGGAAAGAATATCTCTAAACTATTTTAGCTAATCTGTATTCCCTGAATATTTGCAATTGAACCTGAAGCCCATTCCTAATGTCTATTATGCTAATTAATGAGGTATTTGTTTAACTATACAAAACATTTTTATCTGATATGCCAATCAGAAACTGCTGATTGTTGAATGAAACATGACTAACAAAAGGGTATTTGATAGCTCAATTTACATTTTGGTTCTTTCTCCTGTAAAGGTAGTTGTCTTGCCAGACGTGGTAGAGCCTGCCTGTAATTTCACTACCTGAAAGTTTGAGACAGGAGAATCACAAGTTTGAAGCCAGCCTCAGCAATATAGCAAGGCCCTCCACATTTTAGTGAGACCTTGTCTCAAGGTAAAAAAATAAATTAAAAAATGGGGCTGGGGTGGTAGCTCAGAAGCACAACACACCTAGGCTCAACTCCCAGTAACACAAAAGAGAAAAAAAAAGATAGTTGCTCTCCACTGGTGCCTGCTTGATAGAATTTGCTTTCTCCACATTTAGACACAAACTGAAAGTAAGTGACATCCACATAATAAACACTTCACATTGATCATGGTAAAGCATATAAAATATGTTTTCTTTAAAAGAAAATTGCATTATCATTGAAGGGAATAAACATACTCAAGATTGCACTATTAAAATTCAAACTATTATTTGAATGCAATTACCCATTTTATTTAAAGAAAAATTGCACTAGAATTTTAGCAAGCCTAGAGTGCTAATGAAACTTAGGGAACATTACATTTCAACTATTTCAAGAAATTAAAATTATTCCTTAGCTGCCATACCCAGCAGTAGATTTCATAATGCCATACTCAATGGGAAGTGAGATTTAATTATAACTCTTTTAAACTACAAAGAGTTCATAATTTGTAAAGAGAAAATTGATGAATAAAATATGTTATTAGATTTTTAGACTGGGAACATTGATTTTTACATGTAGTTTTTTGATAGTTTTCTCAGAGCCCATCCAAATATAAAACAATATTTTGAGAAACTACAACTTGAGTGAATAATGTTGATGTCTAAAGTGATCATTCATTCTTGCATTTGGTAAAAGAGCCTTGGATTGGTAAAATTACTCAGTAATATCAAGAACAAAAAATTAAGTATCTCCATCTCTTTTTTATTCAGTGGAAGCTTATTCTTGTATTTTTCTGCCAAGAATCATGGTGGTAGCAATGCATCTTAACTATTCTCTGCTCACTAGGGGATAGTAACTTAAACTGAAAACAAAAAGATAAATTTGGTGTCCAGCATAAGTAGAATCTGCCTTGAGCAGCATTATGAGGTAGAGATGTCTTAGGTCAATATGTCGAAATGTAATGGTATTCTGTCCCTTAACTGCCTTTCTGTCTAAGGTATTCCTGGGAATCTTCTTTAATATCTTTCATCATACTTGACCACTACCTGGAATATAAGTCCTGCATTATCTTTTGGGTGCTCGATTTCCCAGCTTCGCCCTACTGTGATAGTTAGTCTCATGCTCCAGGCTCTGTGGGATGCTAGCTCTTCTGGGAGAAAAAAGAGCTCTGTCCCACTACAGGGCTTTTGCAGGTTCTCTCATGGCTGCTTGAAAGTACTTTTCTCTCCACTTTCTACCCAAGTGATCCTTTTAAATGTCACCTTCCCAGGGAGGCAATCAGTAAATTCATAGCTCAGTGAATCACTCCACTGGCTGCTAGAATCTTGTCCCTTCACTCTGTTAGCCACCACTATTGGCTCTTTCGGTCATTGTATATATTAGTTATGTCTATGCCAAATTGTGCTTTTCTGCCTATTAATAAATATCTAATGAACATGAAAAAGTTTTCTCTCTTATTTGTTATCATCTCTTTCACCTTAATTTGTAAATTCTGTTCCTTTTCAGTACTTTAGTGTACAAATGCTAAATATAAAGCCTTGTGTGTTAAATGGAAATAATATTTTTGATAATTTATTATAGCTCCTATATTTTTTTTCCTTTCTAGGATACATTAATCACCTCTTCATATATGTTAAAATTATGTTTTAAAGTTAATAATTTCCAAAGACCTAGCAGCAGTTGCTAGAATATGCATAATCTGGAACAAACTACTAGATAAAAGTCTTCTCTAAGCAGGTATGTAAATCTTATTGATATCATTCAAAGTATCATGAATGCAGTATCTCCACTCCTTCACATTCCTTTTTTCTATTACTCCACACCTTGTTTACTTGTAATCTTTTGAATAAAGACTAAGTCGGGTTCATCCCAGGGATGCAAGGCTGGTTCAACATATGAAAAACAAATCATGTTATCCACCACATAAACAGAATTAAAGACAAAAATCAGATGATCATCTCAATTAATGCTGAAAAAGCATTTGACAAGATCCAACACCCATTCATGCTAAAAGCACTTCAGAGAATCAGAATAGAAGGAACATACCTCAAAATCGTAAAGGCAATATACAATAGGCCCACAACCAATATCATATTAAATGGAGAGAAACTGTGAGAGTTCCCACTAAAAACAGGAACAAGACAAGTATGTCCATTATCACCTCTTCTGTTTAATATTAGTACTTGAGACTCTAGCCAGAGCAATAAGACAAGAGAAGGAAATCAAGGGGTAAAATAGGAAAAGAAGAACTAAAACTATCCTTTTTTGCAGATGACATGATACTATACTTAGAAGACCCAACAAAGTCAACCAAAAAACTTACAGAACTGATCAACAAATTCAGCAGTGTGTCTGGATACAAAATCAATCTTAAAAAATCAGAAGCTTTCCTGTATGCCAACCATAAATCCACTGAAAAAGAAATCCAGAAAACAATCCCACTCACAATAGGACTCTGAAAAATAAAATACTTAGGGATAAACCTAACCAAAGAGGTACAAGACCTCAGTAAGGAAAAAATGTTCTATCCATCAATTTCTTAGCAGTTCTTACACCATTCTATCATTCTATCACCAGTTCTCATATTCAGTCTGTGTTATACCTCAACATACCTATTTTAACAATATATGAAGGGTGGACTTTTTCCTCATCTAGCACCATCAAAATGTCTCACAAAAAAAGTGAGATTGAAGATATAAAATCCCAACATGACAATGTTGACCTTTGAAACAATACACATAAGAGATTCCTATTTTCTTCAAGGAAGAAATTAGCCCTTTGGTTTGTCAGATAGAGCCTTCAGAATCTGGCTCTAGAATTTTCCCCATATTCACCCATCATTCAACTTCCTCCCTTTTAAACTCTGCTTGAGTAACTCCTAACTGCTTGATCTTCTCTACAACAGCTTTCTTTATGCTGTTTCCTCAGCCTGTGACTCCTTCCCCACTCTTCTTTCTGACAATTCAGAGCAGGTCTTTATACACTCAAATAGCACTGTGCTACCATATGGCAAGTTGTACATTCACTGTGTGTGCATTTAAAAAATGTCTGCATAAATCTCATGCAAATTCGCATTTGCCATTCTGCAGTTATATGAACTTGCATAAGCTAAATCTCTGTGCTTAAATTTCCTTCTCTGAGATATGAGGATGAGTATTGAATCTAAATTAAAGTATTATTTTAAATGTTTAACAGCTCACTTTTGACTCAAAGAAAGAAGCTACTAAATGCTCCATGCTTATTTGGTTGTAATTGCTATTTTTATCTTTAGTATCTGTCTTTTTGTCTGTGTCTCTCTCTCCAGATTGTCAACTCTTAAGATTAAGATTTCATGGCATGTTTGTTTTGGGGTCAACATAGCACAAACTGTAGTATGTATATATACATATTTGCATATATGTATATGCACACAATATATACAATTATATGGTATTCATATATATAAAATGTATATATATAACTTATATACATAATTATATATATGAATACCATATAATTGATGTATATGATATATATATCAAAACTTGTTTAATTGAAGAATGAAAAAAATGAATAATAGATTATTTTGAAAACATGCAATTCTTCCTATTACTCTGGAAGTGTCTTACATGCATCATATCTATGAATACATGTTAGAACATACAAAATTGTCTAAAGTCCAGACATTATTTGTGTATTTAAATAGTAACCTCTAGAAATAGTTCTCCAATTAAAAAAAAACTATTTGAAAATGACAGTTGGTGAAGTTGAAAAATAATTATGTTAGACAAGCTTAGATGCTTACTCTGGCTTATTTCTATTCTACTGCAAACATTAGACATTTTCTTGTGATGTGAGCTCTGTGATCCAAAGGAAATTTATTTTCCAAACTTTGAAATATTTAAGGATAACATTGAGGTGATGATGAGAAGGAGTGGACACTAACAAATCACATTGCATTTGTTACTTACTCATGAAAATGGATGATTTTCCATTTGCATATGTTTTGCTGAGATCTGCAACTGGAAAAGCATTGGTGACTGTTTGACAAATTAGTCAATCTAAGGTATTTTTTTTTACAGCTCATGGTATAGTATAATAATCTTTCATTCATTATAGCTTAGAATTTTAATATGCAATTATGTATTGGCTATAGAGGAAAGGAAAGTTGGTAGGGGAGGGTAACCATGATGAAACAACATGATTTTTTAAAATTACAAAGCAGTAAAAGAAAGTATTTTGAGAAAATATAAACAAAATATTTAAAGATTTATCTCTATATTTACTGAAGGAGCAACTGAGTATTTGTAATGCTTGTATTTATAACATAACATAATGAATACCTCTTTTTATATTTTATGGGTGCATCATAGTCTCACACGATAATGAGGCATTCTGCAACTTAGTGAGACCCTGGTTCAAAAATAAAGAATAAAAAAAAATAGGGCTTGGGGGTGTAGCTCGGAGGTAGAATGCCCCTGAGTTCAATCCCGAGTACTGGAAAAAAAAATATATATATATATTTATGCATATACATATACATATATATGTATATATTTACTACAATATATTGAGTCATTATTTTGTAAAACCAAACTGATTTTTTGTAGTTCTGTTCATTTATTAGTACTAAGGCCTTGGTGTTCCACATTCAAAATAGTGACATCATTGAGTAATTGTAAAGAGAATCCAAAACATTTATGTATTTTTTTTTTTTTTTTTAGTGAATAAGATATATTGAAGAAAAAAGATGTCAGTGCAGGGCATTTAGAAATTAGTTATCATATTTATGAACAAAAGGCATCCTGCCAGACCAGGAAGCAAGAGAAGATGACAATTGAAAAAGTGTCCTAAGACTAGCATATGAGAAGAGGACACATCAGGGAATGTCTAATACTGATTTTGTGTAATTGCAAGTAGAAAGAATATTCTGGAAATAAGTTTCAGGAGCAAGAGGAAACCTAACATAACTTCAGACACAAAAGATGAACATATTACAAAGCAAATTGTAAAGCAAAAAGTAAAATCTTTCACTTGGATATTTGCAGGGGAAATATGGTTGGCAAGGTAGAACTGTTTTCTATTAAGTTAAGCAGGCCAAGAAAATTTGGCAAACGTTTATACAGACTTTCATGCCAAATTTCAAATAGGCAGACTGGGATATTAAAGAAAAAAGCAGTCAAGATTGTGTAAGCTAACAGAAGTAACTGAAGAGAGAGAGAGAGATTAGCATGGTATATGTGTCTGATACGATCTCTGGTAGAGAACACAGTATTAGATCTCCTAGTAGACCCTGAAAGACTAAAAGCAAAGAAATCTGAAACTCATTTAGGATTCCACAATTGAGTTACATAGCAGAGAGAGTGATTTTGATATTCAGACAGTATTGCACTATTAATTTTCGAGGGGTGGTATAACATAGCCTAAAAGGGAATGTATTTTAGTGTCTTCAGTCATCTACATGGCAATTTTTTTTTCCGTCCTGTGTTAAAGTCTTAGATCATTGTTGATTTGCTTTGTGTCCAAATTCTGCAATTTATTTTTCATACATCTTGAGATGTTCAGATCCAACCAAACCTAGCACTTGTCTTTTAATACAACCCCTAACACATTCATTACCAGCATCTCAGATATTCTTTTTTTAATTTATTTTTTTATTGGTGCATTGTAATCAGGCATCTTTGTTAGGTACAAGTTGGTAAAGGCATACATGCACAAATTTCTCATTTAACCTTTCCTCAATTCCCTCCCCACGCCCTCACCCTCCCTCCTTCTCAGTTCAGTTTAGTGATTGACTTTGAAATGTTTGTGAAAGTACATCATGTGCATTAGGGTGTTTCCCCATTTCAGCTTGTTATGTCACCTTCTTTGCTCATCTAAGGTTCCTCCTTCTTCATCTAGAGTCCCCCTTATGTCCCACTGTCTTCCTAACTTTTGCATATTAGGGAGAGCATTAGATCCATTTCCCCTCAAATGACATGATTTTCTTCTTCTTTATGACTGAGTAAAATTCCATTGTATACATATCCCATAGTTTTGTAATCCATTCATCTGTTGGACATTTTGTCTGGTTCCATAGTTTGGCAATTGTGAATTGTGCGGCTATAAACATAGATACACATGTGTCGGTCAGATAGTTTGGTTTCCATTCTTTTGGGTAGACACCCAGAAGTGGTATTGCTGGATCATATGGTAGGTTCATTCCCATTCGTCTGAGGATCCTCCATACTGTTTTCCAAAGTGGTTGCACTAATCTGCAATTCCACCAACAATGTATTAGGGTTCCCACTTCTCCATATCCTTGCCAGAATTTGTTGTTGTTTGTGTTTTTGGTGATTGCCATTCTAATTGGGATTAGGTGAAATCTCAAGGTCTAGAGAATTGAATAATTATTCCTTGAATTTTACTGTAACACCTTGTTAGAACCTTAAGATTTGTCCTAAATGACAATGTTTATCATTGATGTCTGTATATGTAAGTGTGTTTTTGATTCATAAACCTAAATATACTTTGCTTCTTGACTTTGAACAGAAAAACTCATTTAGATTGGAACACTGCTGATCTTTCTCACTTCCCTAGCCCCAAATTTTCTTCTGTGTCTTGTCACCATGCATACTTTACTTAAAAGATATTTTTTTTTTTTTTTTTTTGCGGTACTGGGGATTGAACTCAGGGGCAGTCTACCTCCGAGCTATACCCCCAGCCCTATTTTTTATTCTTTATTTTGAAACCGAGTCTCACTAAGTTGCGGAGTGCCTCACTAGGTAGCTGAGGCTGGCCGCGAACCCGGATCCTCTGGTCTCAGCCTCCCGAATGCTGGGATTACAAGCGTGCGTCACCACGCCCGGCTCCTTACTTAGGATATATCTACCTTTTTATTTTATGATTATTTATCTGTTTTTTTGTTGGTAGTACTTTATCACAAGCATTTAAGCTCCTAGAAAACAAAATTAGGCTTTATATCCTTACATTACATATACCTAGAAGAACATTAATGTTTGCAAAATAACTGCAGATATATTAATTTCAGCATGGATTTATAGATTTAATGATTACAAGGTACATAAAATACTACAGTGAGAGAAAATAGAAATAACATTAGTTATAGCATATGTAACAATTATAGTAGTTTATGTTTTAAAATTATACATTTTTTAAAAGACATTATATTTGCTTTATTTTTCTATATGAAAAAAAAATTTCCTCAAGATTGCCTGGGATGGTGGCTCACATTTGTAATCCCAGTACTTGGGAGGCTGAGACTGAAGGAACCAGGATTGTGACCAGCTTCAGCTACTTAGTGAGGCCCTCCACAACTTAGTGAGATCCTGTTTCAAACTATGGAATTAAAAATAGGACTGGAAATGTAGCTCAGAGGTATAATGTCACTGAGTTCAATCCCCAGTACAGCATTAAAAAAAAAATTCCACAAGATAATTATATTTCTTCAAGACATGAAGGTAAAGAGATTGTATAACATCTGTAATATTAGTAGTAGAAATAATATTACTAATTAGGAAATCAACTACATAAGTAACCATGGTTGAGAGCTCGGCGCACTGCAAATTTGTGTCCAAGGCCTAGTACATTAAGAAACCAAAGTAGATGAGAAAACAGTAAAGAGGTGGATATTATTAAATGAGTGAATTATAATTTGAAAATTAATAGTAATTGTAAAGCATATAAACATTTAGGCAGGCATAAATATTGTTTTTGCTTATGCTACCAATATAGTTTTTCTAATTTCTTCAATACTAGAGTTGTCGTTTCTTAAATACTGAAGTTTCATGACATACACAAAAATAAATTCTGGAAATAGATCATAACTTTTTTTAGTCTGATAAATGACATTGCTAATTTTCAAGTTTTATTAACATGTGACATTGCTAATTTTTAATTTCTGCTTACCAATAAACTTTAAGATATTTATATAATACTTAAATTTTTTGAGCCTTAAGTCAACTGAACTTAATTAAATTGATTTCTTGAGAACACACTATCTGTATAAATGTTTTGTTTTCTCTTTTCCTATGTCTCTTACTTAAATTAGGGCTTTTTTTTATATGTCTCAATAAAATTAATTGTGGTTTCCTGTTATATCCAGTGCTATTATAACTATACTTATTTAAATGTATGTCTTTTTTAAAGATTATAAATGTCACTAGGGTAAGGGATATAACTTCCTTTTAGAATTTGACAGGAGGCATGTTATACACAAGCTACTTGTTTTTGTAGGACTCAGTAGTTTGTGTATTGAAGTCATGGGGCTGATCTATGGGTTAAATACAATACAAAATCACCTCCCATATAGACTACAATGCAAAGTAAGTAAGCAAGGTATTGCAAACAGAATGTGGTTTTCAGCTAGTGTTCTGATGAAGGTATACAAATGATGATATGGGTGCACAAAGACAGAAAATTTTATTCTGAGAAAGATACTTACATGGGATAATATGGTGGCTTAAAAAAAAAAAAAAAACTATTAACGGGCAAAATTTCTAACAGTTTTTGAAGAAGAAAATATTATAACAGGGGAAGGATTAATCATGCCCTCCATGTAATAGTAAAACTTAAACAATACAAAATTAACATATGCTAAGAAATTGATGGGTAATTAATATTATATACTTGAAATTTTAGCTGGGCTTGGTGGTGCATGCTTGTAATCCCAGTACTTGGGAGGCTGAAATGGGAGGATCCGGGTTAGCGGCCAGCTTTAGTTACTTAGTGAGGCCATCCACAACTTACTGAGACCCTGTTTCAAAATAAGAATAAAAAGTAGGGCTGGGGGTGTAGTTCAGAGGTAGAATGCCTCTGGGTTCAATTCCTAGTACTACAAAAAGTTAACTTACATTCCATCCTTTGGTTTTGGATAATAGTTTAAGAAAATCTAACAGAATTTTGGCTATACATCTATAATATTACTATAGTACATTTAATAAATAACAACCTTAATTATTTTTACAACTATAATTTTAGTTACTTCTATATCTCCTATACTATTTTATTATTCTTTTTATCGTTTCGCTTCTCTTTTATTTTTTATTTATTTGGAGATATTTGGGTGAGATATTAAAAGGATTAAATTTATAAATTCTCAATGATGATCAAATTTGACATTGGAAATGCTATGCAGTTGCCTTGTATGCTAGTTTTGAAACGTTTCAGATTCCAAAGATTCTCATGTGATTTTATGCTTAGTGATAAACCTACTAATGTGACTTTACATAGGGCTTTAAATTCCTTATACAATGCACCATAAAATTATAAGCTCTATGAAATTAACAGTATACATTTTTAAATAAAGGACAAGATTCAAACTTGAGGAACCCTACAATACTGCATTATAATATTGTAATAGCAAGTGTACATTTATATGGCACACTTATTAACATGAATAGACCAATTCCTATAGATCACACCCTGTGTTTTTTTAAAGAACACGCTCATAAGAAAATAGCTTTTCTGTTGGGTTGTTAGTGTTATATGCGCTATTAAAACATTCTTCATTCTAGAAAAGCATACAATTATGTAAAGTGTTCACCATATATCTTGAAAAGTATGTTACATGTAAAATCATAAAATACAAATCTAAAATGTGATTCTTTTCTAGGAAGTAGATCGCAGATTCATTGAAATTCAAGCCATGGGATAACATGTATTTATTTTTCATGTATATTGTTCAAGGGAGGTAGGTCAAAGAATTACTCAGATACTATTAAAGTCCCATAGAGAGATAATCTAGACAATTTTCTCACTATTGAACCCATCGCATGATTATTAATTGTTCATATCACTATTCAATTGATAAACACAGATTTTACAATAGTTGTTTGTCCTGTAAATTTAAAAATAATTACAATAAATATTTTAATAACATTTAATAGGGAATATATTCAGGAATTATAGGCAATAAATATATTAACAAGTCATCTGTGTATGGGGGTTGTGGGGTTTGAGCCCTGGTGCATTCTACATCCAAGCTACACCTCCAGCCCTATTTTTATTCTTTATTTTGAAACAGGGTTTCACGAAGTTGTGCAGGGCCTCACTCAGTTGTTCAGGCCTCCAAAGTACTGGGATTGCAAGTTTGTGCCACTACCCTCAGTATAACAAAACTTTAAAAAATTTTAAATCTCTCATCCAAGTACTAACCAGGCCTGACTCTCTTTACCTTCTGAGATCAGAGAAATAAGACATATTTAGGATGAAAAAAAATCATAGTGATAAAGCCATTTAAAAGACCACTCACGTAATTTAACCAGTTATCTTCTGATTTTAGCTCTACCTTATATTTTGGCTCTATCTAGTCTACATTGTATTTTATAATGGTACTTCTGTTTTAGGCTTCCAGAAAAAAAGTATAGTATGGCATTGATCTCCAAAACTTCTGAGTCTTCAGAAAATGCTATAACATTAAACCTGTCCCTCTTGAGGTTTGGCAGGTCCAGGACGACCAGACACTATAAAAGGAAAAATGCCTATTTCTGTAAGGTACTAGTGGGTCTAAGAGTCCTGCTCAAAGTAAAAACCAAACAAACAAACAAACAAACAAACAAACAAAAAAAACCCTGAGAGCTGTTTAAGTTCGCCTATGTACCATAAACCAGGAATCTTGTTTCTTTTTACTCTTGTGGAGCTTTTTCCTCTAAGATTTCTTTGCTAATCCAGTTACTTTAAAGATATTTAGAGTAATTGGGTCTCGCATAAAGTGGGTAAAAGGATACAATAACCTTAAACCTAAACAAAAGATACTTGGTTTATAGATGGCTTTGCCAAATATGTAAAAATATAGATATCAGTGGCATGTAATCTTTATATTGAGGCAGGACCTTTGGCTTTGTCCTTAAAACTATTTTTGGCTAGAAGCAAAATAAAAATAATAAAGTCCTTCTGAAGATGTTAACAAGCAGGCAGTTCAGAAGATAAGACTTCCTCAAACATCAACAAAGCCAAGTCAAGTCACCCCCAACAGCTCCTGGTAGATCCAGCACTGTTTCTCTCAAATACCAACAAACCAGTGATTTAAAAAATGTATATATATATATATATATATATATATATGTATATATATATATATACATATATATATGTAAAAAATGTATATATATATGTATACATATATATATGTATATATAATATTAATTGCCTTTATATATAATATATATACTAGTCTATATTAGTATAATGATTAATTGCCTTCTCTGATTCTGTCATCATGCTTGCATTAGGAAATGTGCATTACATGCCTATCCCTCCCCTTCCAACATTAGGTGACCAAATATATAAAAGAGCTTGTATGTTCAGTTTTCAGATCTCAAACCTGAAGCTTTGCTTACTGAGCCTTCGCTAGTGAATAAAGTAACCTGCTTTTCCTATTTCTGGTCACTGTATCTTAACTCCTAGGACCCAATTTCCTGCAACAATAATAAGCAAATTATTAGTACTAATTGACAAGGTCATAACAGACAATATGATAAATTGTATGCAGTGTTTTAAGCCTTGTACCATATAACCAAATAGTTTGGCTACCTGGCTTCCAATTTACAATGCTAATAAGTGGATGGTCCAGGTTAAAGACATAGCTGAGTAATTTTACAATGCATTAACGTGTCAATTTTTCACATAGATGCTCACTGCAATTGCAATACCACTGAAAAGCAGATGAATAAGTTTGTTGACCAAATAACCAGCTTATGAAAGTCAATTCAACAGCTCTGATGGCATGTTTGGCACTATGGCAACAACAAAAGCTTTAGGCACATAAAAAAAAATCTGCTAATCCTCATGATGTTACCTTCTGACCTGACTGTAAAGAACCCAACTCAATAACTGAGGCCAGTTTCTCTCTATCTCCTTTGAGACCAGTCAGGAGAGCATTCTAGCCCCTGGGTAGGCATGGCCTTTGTTCTTTGTCAGAATTGAAGCAGCTATAGAATACAGATTTTATCCTTCATCAACTTTTAAGATTAATGGATCTACATTGGGCAGGGAGATGGGGAAGGATAGGAGAAATAAAATATTAGATAGAAAGAAGACAAACTGGAAGGAAAGGGAAAATATAGTTTCAAAATCTAGAACTTTCATAGTCCTTAACTTTACTTTACAAGGTCTGTTTTATCTTAGGCAGAAGCCTCAGTAGGGTAATACCCTTAATCATGATGGTGCTCTCCCAAGGTGAGATTTCTGAGATGCTTAGTAAACAAACAGTGGATTAGGAATGTCAAGTTCAGGGGCCACCCAGCCACAACCATCTATGCCAGGAACCTGAGGATTCTTAGGAAGTCCAGACTTCTATCCCTGCTGTGTGTCCCTACTCACTCCCTCACAGGATCTCCTTTAAAAGAATTGTGAGACCCCAAAGTCACTCTCTCCTGAGACAGCCCATGTTCTTCCTTAAACATGTATTCCCCACTTTTCCTAAACAAACCTCTTTTTAACTACATATTCCCTGTTTATTATTGAAGAATAATAAAAAAATTTAAATTTATGTGTAAAAATAAAATAGATTAATTTTCCCAGTACTTGCAATAAGGAAAAAAAACTTTTTAATATATATTTATGGAATTGAATCTTTCTTGTATAAACTCATTTTCATCAGAGCTATTCAGTAATTGTCACCACATTCCAAATGTCCACACTATTTGTCCTGTGCAACTATAGTAGCCTCCTGGTTTGTCTCCCTTCTTGTCCCCTTGCTGATATTGTCTACTCATGACCAGCATGTCAAGAGTTCCTATTTAAATGTAAACATATCCATGTCTGTTCCTTAGTCAAATGTAATAATGGGTTGTTGATACTTTTCAGGAGCAAACATCTTACTTTGCTCCCATATCCAACATGACCTGGTCACTTTTTTAGGTACTGGAGATTGAACCTCAAAACATCCTACGTTTGAGCTGTACCCCCAGCCCTTTTTATTTTTGGTTTTGAAATAGAGTCTCCCTAGGTTGCTGAAAGGCTTGCTAATTTGTTGAAGCTGGTCTTGAACCGGACATCTTCATGTTTCAGCCTTCCATATACTGCAATTACAGGTGTGCACCATCATACCTGGCAAGACCTCATCATCTCTTAAATTTCGACAGTGGTTCACTCTGTCCAGGACTCATGGGAGTCTGTTTAATTCCTTGGTCATGTTAAACATTCATAGTTTTTAAAACACTAACCCAACTCTCTTTTATATTTTCACCAGAATCATTTTCTCACAACTTACACTTTTAGCCCAAATATAAATTTATCAAAAGGCTTATTGACCAACTTACATCAAATTTAATTTCACATCATTCTATATCTTCTTCCTTTACATACTTTTTCTCAGATAATTTAACTCCTATTGATGTATTGCATGCTTTAATACTCAATAGAATATATATGTTATGATAACAGTGATGTTTATTTTATTCCATTTTTTTGTCTTGTTTTGTTTTGTTATATAGTGTTTTGCTTTGATTTCACTGTACTATCCACAATGGTTATAATAATCCTTTGAAAAGTGTAGAATTTCAATAAACACAAACTCAATGAACTAATGCATACTAACATGTGATTAAGCCAATAATAAGTTTTCCAGTGTTCAGCATTTTCTTTGTAGGTTTGTTTTTATGTTTAAAAAATACATTTTTAAGCCGGGCGTGGTGGCGCACGCTTGTAATCCCAGCATTCGGGAGGCTGAGACCGGAGGATCCGGGTTCGCCGCCAGCCTCAGCTACCTAGTGAAGCACTCCACAACTTAGTGAGACTCGGTTTCAAAATAAAGAATAAAAAATAGGGCTGGGGGTATAGCTCGGAGGTAGAATGTCCCTGAGTTCAATCCCCAGTACCGCCAAAAAAAAAACCCAAAAAACATTTTAAAAATAGAATAAATTAGTGTGTAGTTTTGAGAAACTTGTATAAAGATACAATTGGTAAATAGTTTATAAAATAATTTTATAATTTGTAATGTCACAATATTTGGATTAGATTAGTCACTAATAAATATTTTAGATGCATACAGAAATAAGTACAATATATTATAATTATTTATTATAATTATTGGCAAATGAATGAATAGAGATATGAGGGAAGAAAATGAGAAAAAAGTTGAAGTTTGAACTGGTGTTTTATTTTTCTCCTTTTGCACTAATCAGTGAAGGATGGTTTCTGTATTAGATTATGGGATGGTTAAAGGCAAAATATGTGCCATTGGTCAGTTGAGATTGACAACTGGTTATTAATTGAATGTAGTTTCATCCAGTGGTGGGATAGACTTGATTAGAAGGGAAATTTGCAGTTAGACCATTTAGGGCCCTCCCAATTTCAACAGATATCAAGGCAGCAGATAACATTAAATCTTAAGACCTTGTACTATTAGATTTTACACACAAAGAAAGGCAGGAACGAAGACTGACTCAATGATCTAAAATAGAGAATGGTACAAGCATCAAATGGGACTGATTAAATACAGGCAGTAGGAGTAGTGTTGGACAGAAAAATGTCCATTGTTGAACTGTCGATATTATTAAATTGGTGTGTTTGAGTTTTGATCAAACTAACAATAAAGGTTTAAGAGTCTTCCACTAGGACGTGTAATAGTAATGTAAGTGCCAAACTTCAGTAAGAGGGATGAATAAATTTTATAATAAGAGAAGCATAGATAAATGCATAGTTTTAGAACATTAAGAGTAGAATTCAAATAATATGTCAGTACCTTAATTAAGAGATAAAACTGTTTTTTGTATATCCATTATCACAAGATACACACTAAAAACGCCCAAGAATTTTGTTTTCATTATCTTGTTCATAAATACATTGCTGTTCCAGCCATCTCAATAATGTAGCCAAGATTCTGCCATTCAAGAATTTAATAAATCCAGTCACTTTTCCACCAAACAGTTCCCATTGAAGGTATACTTTAAATGTTTGTACTATTTAGCTAAACAAATTTATCAATATTTATTGTGTACAGTTAAATATTTCTAACTACTGCAATTATAAGAGACTATAGTATTAGGAAGAAATAATCAAGTGTATTTTAATTATTCTTTAATAAAAAGATCTAACAACCATAATTGTATAGTTGTGGAAGTGAGATAGTTCAAATAACATGTCAGAAGCTGCTAGGGACTATAAGATAATCTGTTAAACTATACATGCTGAAAAAATCAAATTCTCATGCAA
Source organism: Graphiurus murinus (assembly GCA_004027655.1). Classification (NCBI taxonomy): domain Eukaryota; kingdom Metazoa; phylum Chordata; class Mammalia; order Rodentia; family Gliridae; genus Graphiurus; species Graphiurus murinus. The sequence continues at coordinate 1,653 of PVLC010003248.1, read as the reverse complement.
TTACAAAATGAGTGCTAACATTTTTGCTCACTTGATTAATGAAGGAGAGATCTAGAAATAGGTTAAAACCAGTTTAGAGAGCAAGAGAAGAGCTAGGTCCTCCTAGAAATTTTAATGAAGGAATGCCAAACTAATATCTAGTGTTAGGTAAAAAATTGGTTAGTATCTCACAGAGCAATAAAAATATATTTTAGAGTTGTTCTTTCTTCAAGACATGAAAAAAAATTGCCCAGTCAACAGGAAGCCAATTAAAGATGTAAGCCGATATACTGCATAGAAAGAACACTCAGTAATCTTTTTTGCCAATTTCCAAGTTTAGTATATTTTTCCTGACACTTCCAACTTTTTAAAAAACATATGCCATGAATATATTTGAATACATCTTGTTAATTTTACATATAAAAAACAAATCCAAAAAATTTCTAACTAATTTCACAGAAATCTTATAATAAATAAGATCAAAATATTAGATATCCACAATGATATCTCTTCTATTTTCTAATCTATTTAATCTCAATTATAACAGAATTCTAATTCATGTGTTGGAGAGGTTTTATATACTCATGTTTAAATAAAATATTGGTAACCTATATTGTTTTCCTTACCCTCAACTGAGAACATTTTAATCATGTAATAAAAACAGCTAAAAACTCCCTCCCAAATATTCACTTATTATTTTTCACTCTCATATGCATTACCTCTTTTTCTTCTTTTACTTCAAATACTGTAGAAGAAATGTCCCCTGCTTCAAAAAATAAGTTGCCCCTTTTATCCATTATCTAGATTCTACCACAAGGAATGAATACCACTGTATGAGACATACCGGGGCACTTTTATACCCTCATTCATATGAAGCCAATAAGCAAAAACTTGAATCTTCATACATCGTACTGAATGTCAGTACACATCAATGGAGAAAGCAGTAGACTTTACTGTGAGAAGAAATCTGAGTGAAATTGAGATTGAGAAGTCTTAGAGAAGCAATAAAGATAACAAAGGGGCTAATGAAAGAAGGTAATAAGGTAGCCTACTCAAAACATATCTTTCCTATGACATTGTCTAATACCAATTTTATCTTCTGTGCATTTAGAAGAAAAGTTAAAGAAGAAAAGTATGGAAAATAAGCAGGCAAATTATGAAAGTATAATATCAGGGGTTGTGATTGTGATGTGTCTCCTTAGTGATTTGTTAGAAACTAGAAGCTTGTTCTTCATTTTCATAGTTATAATTGTTCTTAGGCTTTCCATACTCACAGAGTTTGCACAGCTTCAGGACTCTGATTATAGTTCCTAGCTTGCTAGCTTGAAAGAAGGCATAGGCAGAAGAGAAAAGGGAAAAGATATTGTCAACTCCCTCTAGCCAATGATGTCCAAGCACCTTCCCACCTACTTGGTTTTTTGTATTTTTGATTGTTTATAATTTTTTTTTTTTTTTTTTTTTTTTTTTTTTTTTTGGTACTGGGGATTGAACTCAGAGGCATTCTACCTCCGAGCTATACCCCCAGCCCTATTTTTTATTCTTTAATTTGAAACCGAGTCTCACTAAGTTGCGGAGTGCCTCACTAGGTAGCTGAGGCTGGCCGCGAACCCGGATCCTCCGGTCTCAGCCTCCCGAATGCTGGGATTACAAGCGTGCGCCACCACGCCCGGCTGA
>PVLC010003247.1:80047-100307 GCA_004027655.1 Graphiurus murinus | reverse complement strand
GTACTGGGGATTGAACTCAGGGGCATTCTACCTCCGAGCTATACCCCCAGCCCCATTTTTTATTCTTTATTTTGAAACCGAGTCTCACTAAGTTGCGGAGTGCCTCACTAGGTAGCTGAGGCTGGCCGCGAACCCGGATCCTCTGGTCTCAGCCTCCCGAATGCTGGGATTACAAGCGTGCGCCACCACGCCCGGCTCAGTGATTTTTTTTTTTTCCTCTGGATCCTGCTCGAGTTCCCCATGAGACCATGTTGGTATTAACAGCTGTTTGGCAAGTCACCCTTGCGCTCAGATTCTGGAACCAAGCTGACACCTTCTGAGTCTTGTATTTTCCATTAGAGTTGTTCATGCTTAGTCTGGGCTTCCCCCACCCCCCGCCTCCCTGATGAATGGTTTTTTCAGAACAGGGATTCATGCAGCAGATGGGAATGGGGCTAGGCAGTCTCTGAAGGCCTTCCTCACCCTGAGAGTCTGTTCTTGAATGCCATGCTCTCCCAATGTGGGAAAAGAATATCCAGAATCACAGAATATCCAGAAAAATTATGTACTTAAGTTCTTTAGAGCCATGCCTAACACATGGTAAGAACTATATACATTTTAAAGAAATAAAAATGCATGCTAAAACAAAGCTAGTCAAGATGTGGTTCTAATCTAAGCTTTTGATTAAGATTACACACATTTGGCTGGTGCACACCCGTAATCTCAGGAACTTGGGCGGCTAAGGCAGGAGGATTGCAAATTTGAGGTCAGCCCTGACCACTTAGTGAGACGCTATCTCAGAATAAAAAAATAAAAGGCCTGGGTATGTAGCTTAGTGGTAGAGGATACTTGGGTTCAATGCCTAGTGCCACAAAAAATTACATACATTTGGTATTCATTGACATTCTATAGATCTCATCAGACTTCATCTCTAAGGGCCCAATCAATAAAATAATCATTAAATATGATCATTTACAAATATCAAACTGCACACAAATTGCAAGCAAACAAACAATCTATTGGAATAGTTGGGTTCAATCCCCAGTAAATCACACACACACACACACACACACACACACACATTCTCTCTCTCTCTCTTAGAATAAAACCCCTGAGATATCATTGAGCAAATTGTCCTCTTCCTCTATAGGCAATTGGGTATTACCAAAATGGCACCAAGTACTACCTTTATGACCCAGAAGCCCAGTTGGCTCTTCACAGTCCAACCACTCCCTAAAGTCAGTTTTCTCAACTTATTTTGCTGTCAGAAACAAGATTTACTATTTCACCTGATTTATTAATTCAGTTAGCTTGGTTAAGAGTAATTAACAAAAACACTCCATGCTGGTGCCATTTGCTAATTAAACCAAATGAACACTCGTTTATCAAAGTCATTCCTAGAGAACCTTGGCTTTTATTTTTCTTCTTCATTTTTTTCAGGATCACAGAGGAAACTGATGAAAATGTATCCCCCAAACTTCCACCAAATCCTAATTTCTTATTTTCTAATTCACAAGCCATCTCTTTCTCTATTTTACAATGAAATGCCAGTTGCTTAATATAAACTGCCTCAAATCTTTCTAATTATTTGAAGAACTCTAAGTTAAATATTAAGTACTACCTATTTACTTTTGGGTTTTAACAAATTTATACAGATTTACCTGTATATAACATTTTAATATCCACTTATTAGTTAATAGATATAATTTGATACAAATCTTGGCTTTATTACTTAAAAGCATGTGATACTGCTTACTTTGCGATTCAGAAGTGAGAATTGGTATATCTAATTATAAGCCCATGGGATTAAATGAGGTAATTCAAGTAAAATGCTTGGTACAGTGATACTTGCTAAAAGTTAGCTATAATTATTTGTGTGTGCATGAGGGGATTGAACCCAGGGGTTACTACTTCTGAGGTATACTCCCAGTACCATTTTATTTTTTATTTTGAAACAGGATCTTACTAAGTTACTGTGGGCTGATCTCTGAACCTCCTCCCTCAGCCTCCCAAGTACTGTGATTACAGGCATTTGCTACCATGCCCGACTTATTACTGTTGATTTTTAGCAAGGACACCAGTATGTAATAGAAACAGTATGACTTCTGATTGATCCTACATCGGTCCAGACAATAAATGCTTTTGAATATATAGGTATTTGGGCTGACTTGGAAATATTAATTTTTCGCTAATGCAGAGTTATTACTCCTTCTTCCTTGGTTAAACTACAAGTCTATTATCAGGTCAAGGTGAATGAAAAGTTGGCTATAATAATTATCAAAAACTTACATACTAGTCAGGCAATTCTTTTACTAAAAGCTGCATCTTTGGGAGGTCTATGTTGGGAAGACTGGATCATGTCTGCAGGAAACAATGCTCTCAATGAAAGAAGAAAATGCACAGTTCAACATTATCACTGTCTACTAAAACTAAATGGCTGCAGCCCATGAAGTAAAAATCTAAGGAGAATTTCATTCATGTTTCTAATCAAATGCCAGGAATGATTGATTATTTAATAATCAGTTTATTTGCCTATATTTAGTCTTGACTACTTAGGACTGGATTGTGTTAATCACTTTGCCTTTAGACTTTTTTTCCTTACTCTTAATATTATTATCCCTGAGTTTGGCTTTCTACATGTCTGGAATGGAGACATTCTGCAAGTTAGAGATAGCATGAGAGTCCCTACAGCTATGTGGGTTACCTTTGAAAGTCTCGTGGCTCTGTGGCCCTGTGCTAAGGCTGTCTCTGAGAGGCACTTTGCCTCTGATTTGTCTCACTGGTTTCTAGACAGGCTGAGACCAGTCTGTTGCTCTCTGTTTGAGAAAGTTGAGTACTGGCTGTTCTGTCTTCTGATTCAATGAAGACTGTTGGGAAATAGAAAAGTCTTGGCAGAGTTTCTAAGACAACACCTCAGTGGAATTCAGATGAAGTCGTATGTAAAGTCTAAACAGCTCCAATCTCCTTATAAGCAATTCATATGAAATTACAATAGATCTCATTGGGAGAAGCTGGGCCTAATAGCTGAGCTGTGCTACCCACGCTTTGGCTTGTGCAAGAATAGCTGTGGAAATATGACCTTCTGCTGATGAAAAAAAAGGTACTGGCTCAATTGCCCTTTGGTAATCTTTTCTACTTATAAGGTTCTCTTTAGTTGGAATTCAATAATTTCACTGTAAGATACCCAATCATTTAAAGTTAAAAAAGATCCCTAAAGACAATCTTTCAGTTTGAAAATAGTTTAGATGTTGGCCTTAGTGGTGAGCCCCATTCTTTGTTTACCTAATTATAATATCCTCAGACACACGACTTTCTCAAGAAAGGATTCAGAGGGCCATAGCATTAGCTCTTCAGTTAGGGACTCTCTTTTTCAGATTACAGGCCACCAGCCTCCTGGACCATTCTTTGGAGCTCTCTGATTTCTGCTCCTGTTCTCAGTGTGTGGGTCACTTTTTAATCAACAGCTCAGCATTTCGGCATTTCAGGCATATTTCAGAACATTGAACTATAAATTGGCAGTGATCCACCCCTTGCCCAAACTTGCTTGAGACATCTGAGAGAAACAGTCCAGAGAAAAAGTGAAATTTAAATTCTTTGTTTTTTATAAATTTTATCCCTGTATGGCTGCATTATCAGAACCCTATATACATAGACTATGCTCTCTTAAATTATGGTGTTTACTAGAAAAAGTTGTCAGAGTATATGCTTTTGTGTTTTATAGATGAAAACCATCTATATTTCTATTATTTTGCTCACCTGGGATTGTAGACATTGGTCTTTATGTTACTCTGTGTCCTTTTTGAGAGTACCCACAAGATAAATTCCATTTATGAATTTACTGTCTATAGCCATAAAATAATTACTTTTTATGTGAATTTCTATATTTTTTTCTTAACAGGCCATGAGAAATATCAGCTTAATGTGATTTTTTTTTTTTTTTTTTTACTTTTCCTGCTGGGAAGATCAGCATTAAATGTAGAGTCAGTAGCCAGGCACCACGGCACACACCTGTAATCCTAGCAAAGTGGAAAGCCAAGGCAAGAGGATGGCAAATTCAAGGCCAGCCTGGATAACTTTGCAAGACTCTGTCTCCAAATAAAATAAAAAGGGTTGGAGATGTAGGATGCCCCTAGATTCAATCCCCAGAAACACACACACACAATGTGCTCAGTGAATTTCCTTTCCTATTTAAATTTTTCTTATATTTTATAACATTACAAATATACAGTTTCACCTTTGGAAGTGCACATGATGTAAATTATAAATACATACATCTCGTTATTAGTTATCTGTGTCATTCCTAGCTTTAATGTGCAGAGATATCATATGTTGTGGTCGCCTTTTCATCCAGATTTGGGTGTTCACTTGTAGTACAGTGTGGTCTATTGTACTTTTCTTTTTACCTTGCATTAAGTTATCAGACTGAAAGCAGTTTGTTTTTATGATATGAGGATGAGAAGTTTTATTTTTAACTTTGATTCCAGTCCTTCGACCACACAATGAAGACCTCATTGGTCATCACAAAGCTGCCATTCCTCCACTCTGTCTCACTCCACCTGGCTCCCTCAAGCATATCCTTCCCTGTTTCTAAACAGGTCACCTAGGGGTTGGGGATTTAGCTCAGTGGCAGAGCGCTTGCCTAGCACACGCAAAGCCCTGGGTTCGATCCTTGGCCCTGTAAAAAACAATACGAAAAATATAAGAAAAAAAAAACAAAACACAAAACCCCAGTTTAAAAAAAAAAAAATCCCTAAACAGGTCGCCTAGCTAACTTTCCCTATCTCCTGTTGTTACGGTTGTAATGGTGCTGAGGGTTCTTTTCCTTTTCCCTGTTTCCCACTGACCTTGTAAAAAAGATTCCGGTTGTAGCTTCAACAAATCTTTATTATAAGGTCAGTAGAAAATAGAGAGAGAAGAAAAGAAAAGCAGCGTGCCTGGCAGGCACACTAGAGAGCCCAAAAATGGAACTCTGCCTTCCTCTCCGCCCCTGGCCCTTAAATACAGGTTTTCTTATTGGTATTTTTCTTTTTTTTTTTTTTTTTTTTTTAATCAGTGTTACCAAGGCAATGGGCTAGTAACTTATTTCTTATGCAGGTGGTGCCTTTAGTCTCCGGAGAGTGCACTTACTAAGTGCAGGGGTCGATCATCTACCTTGCTTTTATCTCTGTTGTATTAGTTGCCCGTCAACTATGGGTGCTTTGAAGTAAAACATGGAGTTTACATTTCTTATACCAAGTCCAGGTCCCAAAGAATATGAGGGAAACAGAGGCACTAATTATGGCCAGTCTAGCTGTGTGAAATCTCTAAGAGCGAGGCATAAGGCCCTAGCTATTGCCAGACACAGTCACTGTGATCTTAGGGTTTTTAATTGTCTTTATATATTTGTAGGGCTGAAGGCTTCAATTGCCTCTATGTATGTAGTTCTAAGGCTAAAGGCTTTTTTTTTTTTTTTTTTGCGGTACTGGGGATTGAACTCAGGGGCATTCTACCTCCGAGCTACACCCCCAGCCCTATTTTTTATTCTTTATTTTGAAACCGAATCTCACTAAGTTGGGGAGTGCCTCACTAGGTAGCTGAGGCTGGCCGCGAACCCAGATCCTCCAGTCTCAGCCTCCCGAATGCTGGGATTACAAGCGTGCGCCACCACGCCCGGCTTAAGGCTAAAGGCTTTAATTGTCTTTACATTCTTACTGTGGGTAAACATTAGGACAAAGGGCAGATGAGAGGGGGAGTTCTGGAGTGTAACAGGCCAAACTGTGCTTCTCCCTGCCTGAGTGCCTGCGCAGCACTCAGATTCTGACTGCCTTTCGTATTTTTATTGGAAGTTAATACCGGAGCAATTTTTCAATACTGACACCTGTGACAACTCCTTTCTGTCTGATCTGAGCGTCTCACTCTTACTCCTTTCAGTTCCACATGTCCTGGATCTGTGGAGAGTCCTGCGACCACCTGAGGAGGACGGAAGGAGGCCAGTGTGGGTACTATGGAAGGTGAACTCTTCTGGATGATTTTTCTTCTCCTATTTAAAAGTTGTTGTTCTCTTACTCCCCCAACCACTGTGATTCTTGAAATTTTTCCTCCTGAATTTCCTTCCTTTGAGAGCTTTATGTTGCCGCAAACCTTGCGATGATTGCCCAGCTCAGAAAAGCCTAGGTTAGATTACAGATGGCCCAAATGCAAATTAAAGATGCTGAGACCCCGTTTCTTTGGTCTGAAACACTGACATTTGGGGCAATGGCAAGTGCAAGTGCAGGCGGCACTGTGTGACCTTCTGAGGGAAGCCATCCCTGACTGGCTCTATGAGAACACAGTGGAGGACTCTGAAGTCCCACATCCAAAAGGCAGCATTGACTGGGGTCAGCCCACCAGTGTGTCCTCGTGTCATTGCCAACATATCTGGCAGAGGTGTCTATTTGAGTATTGGGATAGTGCAGTGCACAAGTGGAAAAAGGGGGAGGTGATCCTGTCTAGGTGGAGGCCTGGGAGTGAGGAAGAAAAAGAAAACAGGTAGGTAATAGAGGGAAGAGGAGAAAGGAGGAAGCCAAAAGAGAAGAATGTGGGAAAGAATCAGAAAAGCAGAGGAAGGAAAGGGCAAATGGAGAGAAGGGAAAACCCCATAGAAAAAGAGACAGAAAATGGGAAGTTGTGGGGGGGGGGGGGGCGGAGAAGAAAAGGTAGGAGTAGTGAGATGTCTGAACTCTTTTAATATCTCCAGAATTCTCGGAAACTGCTCATTTAACAATCTCACACTTGCTAAAGCTCAATCAAATTGAAATCCTTTTGTAAATGAATTAATCACCCTAGTTTGCCAAATGACATCCCCATTGCAATTACCTTTGTCCCTCACACCCCAGGGCTGTGGGATCCCCTCAGGTGACAGAGGTGGCAGATATGGGAAAACCCAGGCAGTGGTGTTGGGAGATCTTTAAAGATCTTTAAGACTCTTCCCAGAATTTGTGGTTCCTTTTTCACTCATCAAGAGTGGAAACAGATGACTCTATGAACATTTTGGGGGGAAGAAGAGGAAAGTAAATAATGGCACAAACCCATAGTCTTAGTAGTGGTGGGTAAGGATCAAGTTGGTCAGCCTGTGAAATAGGTAAGAAGGACTTTGATATCCCCCTTCTCATCCTTCTTGCCTGGGGGCTAGGGTTTTTTTTCTCTTCCTCCTCCTCCTTCTCCTCCTCCCCCTCCTCTTCTTCTTCCTTCTCTTGCCCCTTCTCTTCATTCTTCTTTTCTTCAACAGGAAAAAGTTTTTAAAGAATCTGAGCTACTTAAATGTAATAAAATAATGTAAAATTATATGATAGTAATGGTTGCATGAGTCTGGATATCCTGAAAAATCACTAGTTGCTCACTTTTTTGTTGTTGTTGTTGAGTTTATTTTTTAAAATATACTTTTATTGGTGCATTATAGTCTCACATCATAATGTAGCTCACAGTGATAATGACATACGTGCACACGGTACTCGGTGGAGATTGTCCACTCTTAAGCAGTGAGTTTTATAGAATATGAGTTGTAGCTCAATAAAGCTTTTTTTCCCTTAAGCTGGGTGTGGTGGTGCATGCCTGTAATCCCAAATCCCAGAACTTGGGAAGCTAAGACAAGAGGATTGCAGGTTTAAGGACAGCCTCAGCAAGTAGTGAGACTCTTAGCAACCTTCAATATTGTGTTTTAAAAAAACAAAAACAAAAACAAAACAAAAGGGCTGGGGTATAGGTTTGAAGATAGAATATCCCTGAGTTCACTCCCTAGTCACACACACACACACACACACACACACACACACACACACATTTGTTTGTTGTTAAAGAGAATGGGTTGTCTTGAGAGGTAAGGGAATATTGGTTATTAAAAAAGTTTCTAGCTGGCCTTTTCTGCTGTGGCCTGTTTCTGAGCTAACTAGGAAGGTGGTGGGCCAAAGTGACTTCTAAAGCCCTATCTGACCAGTCAATCACTCATTCTGTTCCATGTATGTTTGTAATAAGTAATAGAAAGTGCAGAGCTGGGAAGCCCTGTGGTTCCTGGGAAGTCCTCAGCATGGTGACTCTTAGGCAAAACATATGGTGAGTGGGTCAAAGTTCAAGGCCGAAAATCAGAGTTTGGCTTGGAGACCCTAGAGTTCCATTTTAGGTTCTCACCAGGGTGGCACTGGTAGGGTGGCCCGGGCTTGCCTTGTTCCTCTTAGCTGGAAGCCTGGCTGGGCAACCTGGTCCAGGGCAGCTGGCTCTCTCCTCAGAGGGGAGGGGTGGAGATGAAAGACAGGAGCATAAGCATCCTCCAACCCTTGGAGGCTTCCAGGCAAGGAATGAAACAGGGCCAGACCAGACTTGAGACTGGCTCATAGGAAATGCCTTAGCTTTTTAGCTTTTATGCCTTTGCCCTTGCAGAATGGAGTGAAAAATGCAGCCAGAGGAATGGAGATGGCTTGCTTACATTGACTTGGGCATCCTGCTGGTTTAGCCTCATGAAACTGCATTATGTCAAAGGGTGATACCAAGGTACCATTTAGTAAATTCCCTCTGTTGGCATTTGAAGGGTTAATATCACTGTGATAGAGTATGTTATTCATCCCCGAAGGGTAATTACCTGGTTGTAGTTTAGTATCTCATAGCTAATATTACCTCCCGCCTGTCATCCACTTACCATTGTCTCAATGCCTTTTTTTTTTTTATATTTTGTTTCCATTGGATTCAGAAGGCAAAAGGAGCCCCGGTCCTAGAGAAAACACTTGGCTACAACCTATGGAGCATTTCAGAAAACAGCACTAACCTCACTACCCAGCAATTCAAACTGCATCTGAGAAATGAGACCTATTGGGTATCTGTGACCTCTTATAATTCTCTTGGGGAGTCTCAAGCGGCCACCCTGAGGATCCCAGCTGTTCATGAGCCGCGTAAGTAAAGCATAAGCTTTGTGCTTGGGTGCCTGGTCCCCTTCGATTGGCCAAGGAGCAGTCCCTGGCCTCAGAGGTAGCTGCTTCCCTTGATTCAAAATGAAAGGGAGTGAGGACTTTCTAGGTTGTGCTGGGGAGAATGAACCTGCTGGTAACTAATGAGCCCCCTGAATAAAGTTTCTTTGGAACAAAGCCTGTGTTAAGAATGAGAGATTTCTCTCATCAACCTAGTAAAACCCTGTTTTCAAATATGAAATAAAATCTGGCTGGGGGTGTAGCTGGAAGGTAGAATGCCTCTGGGTTGAATCCCCAGTACCACAAAAAAAAAAAAAAAAAAAAGAGAGAGACTTCATAAGTGTCAGAGCAGAATGCTACATCTAGAAGTTCTGTGTGTAGTTTGTGTTTGTTCTGGTCTGAGAGGATGAAAGCTGTGTCGAGCCACATGAAAAGGTCATATTTGAGACACCGGTCCTTGGTGACCAGAGCCTCCCTTGAACTCCTGTCCCCACAGGTGGCTTGAGCAGGTGCCGGCACAGCTTCACACTCACTCTCCTGTGTTCTTCCTTTTTCTCCTTACATTTGATACCAAGTTAGAAAAAATTCTAATGTTTACTCTTGCCAATAAATTACTCATTGCACTTTTGATTAAGTAGTTTTGAACAACTTACTACTCCTCTCAGGAAAACTCATGTTTTATTTATCCTTTCATTTGTACATTATAAGTATACAACATAGTGAGGTTCAAAATGACATATTCATACAGGCACGTATCGCTTGATGTATTTCTCTCCACATCTCACCCTGCTCCCCACTCCTTCCTCCCCATACACGGGAGTGGAAAACTTATATTTTATATCTTGTTTTGAAATAAAATACCCTCTTTGCTTCTTATTGAAAAATTGCAAGCAAGAGATTTCCTTTTCTCTGATCTATTTTTCTCTATTTAATTAGGACTATCCCTCATTCCATGTATGTTCTCATTTATTTTATTATCCTTTTCTCCTTCAATAAGATTCATGCCCCATGAGGACAGGGATTTTTTTCTGTTTTTCCTTTTTTAAAATCTAATTTCCAGCCAGGCATGGGGGTATATGCTTATAATCCCAGTATGATGGGCTGAGACAGGAGGATCACAGCTTTGAAGCCGGCTTCAGCAACTTAGTGAGGCTCTCAGCAACTTAGCGAGACCCAGTTTCCAAATAAAAAATAAAATAGGTCTGGGGGTGTAGCCTGGGATAGAAGGTTCCATCCCTAGTACCACACACACATACATACACACACACATACATACACTCTCTCTCACACACACACACACACTCACACACACATACACACACAAATATATATATAAATTATATATATACATAAGTTATATATATAAATTATATATACATAAATTATATATATACATAAGTTATATATATAAATTATATATACATAAATTATATATTTATATATAATTTCCAACACTTAGAAGAACATAGAGTACGACACAGCAATGATAGTTAGGGAATGCACTCTTGAAATTGCCAACTCTCTCTTTTTGCTTATCCTGCTTCAGGCATTCACCCAGTCTGCTCTAGATTTCTCTGCCTGTCCTCCCTCCCTTCTCTTTTCCATAAACTTAACTTATTCCTTCTCTCATTTTTAAAACTCTTGAATATTCATATTTTTGTGTTTTGAGCAAACCTTGATATTATTTTAGTTAGTACTTAATACTCTTCCCCGTGGTCCTTAGTTCCTGACATCCTAGCTCATGCCTGTCCATTACTCTAGTGATGAAGTTTCTGACAAATGCATGTGTCCTTGGAGTAAGCATTCTTTGTTAATAGAGGTGATGTTGAATAGTAACCTCAGTTCCCCATGTGGCCCCAGAACAGGAAGCAGTACAGAGCAGGGGATAGAAGCATGGACCTTGGAGTTCAACAAGTTGTGAGTTCAACTCTGTGCTCTTGCACAAGATACCATTAACTTTGGAAAATTACCTAATCTCCCTAAACCTAAGCTATTTGTAAAAGGGAGCTATTATATAACAATACCTACCTTGCAGAGCTATTATGAGGATTAAATGAGATTCTGTATATAAAATGCTTTGTCTAGTGCTAGTTATTATTGTCATTCTCAATAAAAGTTCAGGTTGATTAAATTTCTATTATATTCCAACTTTAAAATACTGGAAAATATACTTTAAATTATGCTAAATTCACCTAGGTTTTTTTCTGGCTTTGTGTCAGGATCATCAGTTATAATTATTCTAGACCAGGTTTTGGCCAACTATAGCTTGTAGCCAAATCTGGTCTGACACCTGTCTTTATAAATGAAGTTTTATTGAAACATAGCCACGCCTATTTGTTTGCCTATTGTCTATGCCTTCACTTGTGCAACAGTGGCAGAGTGAGTAGTTGTGATAGACCATCTAGCCTGCAAAGCCCAAAATATTTACCAGATGGTAATTTACCTCTGGAAGATGTGTTGTATTTGGAATAATTGCTTAAAAAGTTCTTGTTGAATGATGGAAGGTGCTTTTTTAGGGGTGGGGGTGGTTCCTAGGGATTGAACCCAGGGGCTCTCTACCTCTGACTATATTCCCAGCCCTATTTTATTTTTTAGTTTGAAACAGAGTCTCACTAAGTTGCTTAGGGCCTCACTAAGTTGCTGAGGCTGTCTTTACACCTGAGATCCTCCTGTGTCAGTCTCCCAGGTACTGGAATTATAGATGTGTGCCATCATGTCCAGCTCTATCTGGCTTTTTAGAGAGAAAGTTTACAGATCCCCGATCTTAGACATATAGGAGAATAATGTTCTATAGAATTTTGTAACAACTGGAGAATAGTTATAATGTAGTTTTAAGTTCAACTATTGTTAAATAAATGTAATTATTACATATTGACCATCAGTATGTGTCAGACATTATGCTGAGATACTATTGGTTATCTCATTTTACCCTTGAAACGGCCCATGATGTAGATGCTGTTAGATCCATTGTTTAGATGATGACGAGGTCCAGGAAAGCTTAGTAACTTGCCCCAAGCCTTTCAAATGGGATTCCAATTAAGGTCTGCATGAACCAAACTGGTACAGTATACTTTATCCTGAATCTTGGACTTGGTGTTAATAAAGCAACTTAGGATTCTAGTCACAGATGCTGAGCTGGTAATTTTCCTCTGAGGCTTCCCCATTCTCATCTTTAAAATAAGGGATTGGAATGGATAAACCTTCAGGTTCCTTCTGCCTGCACATCCTGAGTTTTCTGAAACCTTAGCCAGCAGGCAGCTATGGAGTGGTCTAAGGCGGGGCACGGAAACACAGGGCCACTTGTGTGGTGAGTGGGCCTGGGGGGAGGTAGGGACCGGGTAGCGGTAGAGCTCAGCAGGTGAAGGGGAACAGCTTCTGAGAATGGCATTTGATAGACCCAGAGTGCCTGTCTTCGTGCAAACTATGAGCAGTTAAGGTGCTCACAGCCAAGTCCCTCCCCCCTTTCCTGGAGAGGATGTTTCCCACCTCTCTGGAAGATGTGTTGTATTTGGAATAATTGCTAAAAAGTTCTTGTTGAATGACGGAAGGTGCTGGAGATTAGCCTATATTCAGTAGGGTGGCGATCTGAAAACCTCCTGTTGAGCACCCCTCATGAGGCTAGGCTCTTTCCCTCAAGGTTGACTCATGGCTTCCTGGAACCTTTTCCAGGCCCCTCATGATCTCCTAATTCTTTGTAGCACACTTGGCACTTTAGAGTGGGCTCCCCTGCTCCTGACAGCTCCAGGATTGGGGAGGAGAAGGAGTGTGGGGTTTGGAACCTGTGCTCACTCATCTTCAGGCCAGGATTTGTGAGCAAGTCATTTATTAAGAAAGGGAGAGACCAGAGAGTGGCACAAGTGGGTCAGGCAGGGGAGGAGGCTGAGCCAAATATGCTATTTTATTGTCCTTGGGCTGCTGTAACAAAATACCACAAACCTGGTGGCATGAAACAGCAGAAATTTGTCTCGTAGTTCAGGTGGCTGGAAGTCAAAAACTAAGGTGTTGGCAGAGCTATGCTCCCTCCAAAGTCTCTAGGGAGACTTAACTCTTTCAGCTTTCAGTGGTCCAGGCAGTCCTTGGCTTGTGGCAGCTCCAATAACTTCATTAACTTCAATCTCTGCTTTGGTCTTCACACAGCCACAACCATGTCTCTGTTTCTGTGTCTGAAGTTCACTTTTCTTTGTGTGTGTGTGTGTGTGTGTGTGTGTGTGTGTGTGTGTGTGTTACTGATTACTGAGGATAGACCCAGGGGCCTTTTACCTCTGGGCTACACCCCCAGGGCTATTTTATTTTTTATTTGGAGACAGGGTCTCACTTAGTTGCTAATAGCCTCACTAAGTTGCTGAGGCTGGCTTTGAACCTATGCTCCTCCTGTCTCAGCCTCCCAAGTACTGAGATTACAAGCGTGTGCCACCACATTTGGCTCAAAGTCCGCTTATCTTTTAAGGATACCAGTCATATGGTATTAAAGACCCACCATCTGATCTAATTACATCTGCAATGGCCCAGTTTCCAAATAAGATCACATTCTGCTAGGAATATTTTTGGGGGGAGGGGAGGGATACAATTCAATCTACAACAGGTGCATTGTGAGATAAAAGTCTTGGGGAATGTGGGTCCTTCCAAATCCTGCAGGGTGACTCTGGAGTGTATGTTATGTCTCAGAGTTGTTCCTATCAAGAAACACACACACAATAAGAAGGATTTTGAGCAGGTCTGAAAGAGTTCAGGTGAGGTTTCCATTGTTCCATCAATGACTATCAGCCTGGATGGGCTGAGGATGCTTCAAGGCTGTTTCCAGGGGAGGCAGGGAGGAGAAAGTGGGAGCCCTGAGGTAGGGGAACCAACATCCTGGCTCTGGCCTCCTTGCTCTGGCTGCGGCCCCCACTCCAGCTTCACACATCTTTGTGCCTCAGTTGCACTTTCTCAGCGCTACTTTTGCAGGGTGACAAATTGCCTGGCCTTGTTTCTAGCAGCTGGAGTGTCTCACAAAGGCCCAGTTTGAGAAAAGGACCTCTAAACTGTGGCTTTACAAGAACAAGCCTCCAAAACATACACACCTGCCAGGAGATACATTCTTTGTCTCAGGTTTGCTTTTCTTTGACTTGTAGAAACATCTATGGAAGGCCAGGCTTTTCAGTCAGTAGCTCTCGAGTGAGATTCTTTTCTGGAAACAGGTCAATTTCTGGGAGGTAAAAGCAGATTAAGAAGACATTTCATTATCAGAAGTCTAAGTAAAGGGTAAAGAAAAGGGCCCCAGGAAAAGGCGTCAAAACAGCCCTGGCAGAGGAAGCTGCAGTGGAGCTCCTGAACTCAGGCCTCTTTCCCAGTGTGGACAATAAATGGGAGCTGGTGTGTTGGGGCTTGTGGGGCAAGGCAGGTAACTGTGAAGGTAACTTCTCTCCTTTCAGCCTTCCGGTGCATCAAGGCCATGCAGGCCTCCCTTGCTCAAGACCAGCTGGTGGTGGAATGGCAAAGCTCCGATTCGAATGTGGACACGTGGATGGTGGAGTGGTTCCCAGACTTGGACTCAGAGCTCTCTGCCATTTCCTGGGAATCTGTGTCTCAGGCCACAAATTGGACAATTCAGCAAGGTAGCTGGCACGGAACCTGCAGATTCCCTCTGTGCAGGGTTTGGTTTCATTTTAATCAGTTAGTAAGCCCTTAACTTCAGTTTCAAAGCTGCAGATGTAGGGAATAGCATTTGATGAGTCTTTGTAAGCTTGGGGGAGTTTCAGGCTTCTTGGAATTTCCTGAGTGAAGCTGACACAGAAAGCCTTAGGTCTCAGACCCTGTAACCTTTCCACGTGGCCAGGTGGAAAGGAAAACACTGTCTTACCACCCTCCATCTGAGAGCCCTTCTCAGGTATCTTGACCATTCTGGGGATAACACCAGAGTTTGGATCCCATCTGTCCTATCTGGGACACTCCCCTCTGTTCTGGTTACCTGGTTAAGAGCTAAGACCTCCCTCCCCCAGGTGATTGATACAGGGAAGAGCCTTCTTTTCAAGAAAGTCCCTGCCCATGGAAGACAAGTAAAGGAGGCTTTGCCCTTTCAATCCTATCACTCCAAACATTTCTCAAAGCTTAGAGGCATCCATATTAAGGATGATACTCACCAGGTGTGGTGGCACACGCTTGTAATCCCAGCATGTGGGAGGTTGAGACTGGAAGATCCGGGTTCACGGCCAACCTCAGCTACCTAGTGAGACATTTCACAACTTAGTGAGACTGTTTTAAAATAAAGAATAAAAAATAGGGCTGGGAGTATAGCTCGGAGGTAGAATGCCCCCGAGTTCAATCCCCTGTACTGCAAAAAAAAAAAAAAAAAGAATGATACTCATGCAGGGATGCAGGCAGGTCAAGGACCTAGAATTCTCTGAGTTCTCCAGGGTGATAGACTGTAGCCAGAAGGGTTAAGTTTTAATGTGTAGTGCCCCAAAGTCATATGCTAAAAATCAGTGGAGGAGGAGGGAGCTGGTCTCTTCTTTCTTCCTGGATGGATCTGTAATTTTATCACAGTGTTACCAAGTTCAGTTCTAAGAATTAGACAATCTTGGAACAATAATAGACATTAGAGACCATCTGACCCACCCTCCTTATTTTTCAGATGAGAAAACTGTAGAGAAATGGAATGTCCTCCACAAGTTTTAAACTATTACTTGTGGTCCAGTGTTCCTTCCACTCTGCCATGCTCTGTACTTATGCATATTTTTTCTTTCTTTTTTTATAGACAAATTACAGCCTTTACAGTGCTATAACATCTCTGTGTATCCAATGTTGCAAGACCGTGTGGGAGAGCCGTACACCATCCAGGCCTATGGCACAGAAGGCGGTATGTATGCACACGGCCCTGTAGGGGAGGGGAAACTTGGGTCCTGTCCCACATGTGGATAAAGCTGTAAATGTCTGGAGCACATTCATGATTGTCTTAGCCCCCATTTGTGCTGCAAGCTAGGTATGTTTGATGAAATTGGGGTCAGCTGATAGAGTCACTAAATTTTAAAGCTGAGGTAGACATTAGAGATCATCAAGCCCAATCCTCTCACTTCACAAATGGAAAACTGAGGCTCAGAGGGGTGAACGAACTTGCTCAAAGTTACCAAGAAGCTTCGTGCCAGGAGAGCTGCAACCAGTAACAGCATTTAATTAAGACCAACTCAGGAGCCTATGGAGTTCATTATAAGTCAAGCATGTTAAAAATTACTTTTGATTATGTAGCAATAAGCAAGTTTTTTAGTGATGAATTGTTCAGACTTTAATTTTTTTGAAAGTTAACATATTCCAGATTCAACATTGGAAAATATCTCTTGTCATGCAAAGGTACCCCAAAGAGGCATGACTTCAAAACTATTTGATAGCTACACTTAACATATGAATAAAAGAGCTGGATGCAAATTGGAGAGCTCTATAAGAAAGCTTTTTCCCCCTCTGGTTTCACCACTTCTCTTCTTGTTTAAGATGCATCACTGTAGAAAACAATCTTAGCATACAAGCTGAGTCACCAGTTCTCTACTAAACCCACTTCCGGCGCTGTGGTTTTGGTCTGAGTTCTGCAGAGCCTCTGTGGGGGCCGGTTCTGCTGGGTGTCATTCAGTGCTGATCATTTATCTTCCTGTCTTCTCCAGTTCCAGAAGAAGGTCCTGTGCCCAAGGCAGAAAACATTAGTGTGAAGGCAGTCACAATTACATGGGAAGAGATTCCCAAGAGTCAGAGAAATGGCTTCATCACCCACTACACCATATTTTACCAAGCTGAAGATGGGAAAGAATTCTGTAAGTATTTCTTGTAGCCAAGTTGAAAAAATCCAACCTGTCACAAGGTGGTTTCCACAGTTGTGACCTGCTACCTGGCATAGATCACTTGGCTTCTTGGATCCTCACTGAAAACGGAGTCAAGAGCACCAGCTCTTGAGTAGCAAAGTGACAGTAGCTCAGGGTCCTTTAGGGATGGGGGGAGCTGATATAATTTGTCCTGTCAGGGACTGAGTGAGTTGACCTCCCAGGGGTTCTCTGGCCATTTCTCCTGGGAGAAGTACACTTGGCTGAAAGAGTGGCGAAGGGACAGGCGCTGTTAATGACACTCACCTAGTGCCAGGCTCTTTACCATGACTTCTACACCTCTGGACATCCTAAATTCTGGGATTCCTGTCTAGGCTATATATATATATATATATATATATATATTTTTTTTTTTTTTTCGGTACTGGGTATTGAACTCAGGGGCATCTACCTCTAAGCTACACCCCTAGCCCTATTTTTTTATTCTTTATTTTGAAACAGGGTCTCACTAAGTTGTGGAGTGCCTCACTAAGTAACTGAGGCTGGCCGCAAACCCGGATCCTCCAGTCTCAGCCTCCCAAATGTTGGGATTACAAGTGTGCACCACCACGCCCGGCTCTATATTTTGTTTTTATTATGGTAAAATACACAAAACATAGAATTTATCATTTTGAACATTTGGAGATGTACAATTTAGTGACATTAATAATATTCACAATGATGTGAAACCATTACCTCTCTCTATTTCAGAACTTCTCTTTTCTCATCCCAAATAAATACTCTATACATCTTAATCAGTTGCTTCCCATGCCCCTCTTCCCATAACCTCTGGCAACTACCAAACTGCTTTGTACTTTTATGGATTTACTATTCAGGATATTTTATATAAATATTATCAGAGCAAGGGGTGTAACTCAGTGGTGGATGCTTGCCTAGCATGTTCAATGCCCTAGGGTCAATCCCTAGCAGCGCAAAAATAAATAGATAAATAAATATAAACAAACAAAATAAATAAATGCATGTAATATGTGACTTTCAAAGTTTATCTATATTGTCATATGAATTAGTACTTAATTCTTTTTTTTTTTTTTTTGTACTGGGAATTAAACCCAGGGACATTCTACCTCCAAGCTCTACCCTCACCCTTTTTATTTTATTATTTATTTATTTATTTATTTATTTATTTATTTATTTATTTATTTTTGCGGTACTGGGGATTGAACTCAGGGGCATTCTACCTCCGAGCTATACCCCCAGCCCTATTTTTTATTCTTTATTTTGGAACCGAGTCTCACTAAGTTGCGGAGTGGCTCACTAGGTAGCTGAGGCTGGCCGTGAACCCGGATCCTCCAGTCTCAGCCTCCCGAATGCTGGGATTACAAGCATGCGCCACCATGACCGGCTTATTTTTTGTTTTTTGAAACAAGGTCTCACTAGGTTGCTGAGAGTCTCTCTAAACTGCTGAGGCTCGTCTTGATCCTGTGATCCTCCTGTCTCAGCCTTCCAAGTACTGGAATTCTAGGTGTGCACCACCACGCCCAGCTCTTAACTCCTTTTTATGACTGAATAATATTCCACTGTATGAAATATTCCATGTTTATCCATTCATTGTTTGATGAAGTTTGGGCTCCTATGAATAATGCTTCTCTGAACATTGATGTACAAATAATCTGTTTGAATCTGTGCCTTCAATTCTTTTGGGTATTTACCTGGGAATGGAATTTCTGGATCATATCATAATTCTATTTTAACTTATGGATACACCACCAAACTATTTCATAGTGATCATGCCAACAATGTATGAGAGCTCCACTTTCTCTGCATCTTTGCCAATGCTCACTATTTATCACTTAAAAAGAGTCTGTTCTGGCTCTCATAGTGAGTATGAAGTGGCATCTCATTGATTTATATTTTCCTCATCCCTAGTGATGTTGTAAATCTGTTCATGTGGTTGTTGGCATTTTGTTTATCTTCTTTGGAGACATGTCTTTTTAATCTCTTTGCCCATTTTAAAATTGGGTTGTCTTTTTGTGGTTGTTATGAGTTCTTTATGTGTTGTGGATATAAGCTCCGTATCAAACATATGATTTGCAAACAACTTCTCCAATTTTGTGAGTTGTATTTTCATTCTCTTGATAGTGTCTTTTGATGAACAAAAGCTTTTAACTAATGAAGTTCAGTTTAATCTATATTTTCTTCGGTTGCTTATGTTTTTAGTATCATATTTAAGAAATTGTCGTGGAATTCAAGTACATGGAGATTTACCTTATATTGTCTTCTTAAAGTTTTATAGTTTTAGCTCTTATTTTTAGGTCTTGCATCATTTTGAAAGGCTAATTTTACGTGGTTCATGGATAGGGGGTTGGAATGAGAGATGGCTACTTGATGCCCTTATTTTGGTGCTACTAAAATGAAATTTTCAGTCCATCTTGGTGTTTGACTTCTATATTTTTCTTCAGCTGAGACAGTGAACTCCAGCATCCGGCGGCATAACCTGGAGTCCCTGACACGAAAGACCTCCTACACTGTTAAGATAATGGCCAGCACCAGAGTGGGGGGCGTCAATGGGACCAGCGTCAACTTCAAGACACTGTCCCTCAGTGAGTATTTCCTCCTTCCTGGCATTGATTGTAGGTCAGTCAGAAATGGCACTTGCCAAAGGCAGGGGAAGCCAAATGGAAGCCCAATCCCAACGTGAGAAGACTACCTGCTCCTTGGCCCAGTTGCCTCTTGGAAGGCATACGGGTTAGGAGAAAGGAGGGTGAGCCGGCAAACTGAGAGCCGAATTAGAGAGGTCAGCCATTCTGCTCCTTCCCTGTGGGTGCCCCAGGTCACCTTGAGGAGGAGGGCTTAATTCAATATCAACTTCAGTCTCAGCACCACATCAGTTCCGGTGACAAGGCTGTCTTCAAGCTCACTCTCACCAGATTCTGAATATTAGAAGCTTCTATACAACAGGACCTTGGAGGGAAAATCTTTGTTGACCAAGGACCACTGATCCACAAGAAGGGACTTAACCAGTGCTTGGGAGGCTGAGACAGGAGGATCCCAGGTTCCAGCCAACCTCAGCAACTTAGTGAGACCCTCAGCAACTTAGTGAGACCCTGTTTCAAAATAAATAAAATTGGGCTGGGAGTGTAGCTCAGAGGTAGAATGTTCCTGGGTTCAACCCCCCAGTATCACAAAATAGTAATAGTAATAGTAATAATAATAATACAAAATAGTAATAGTAATAATAAATTAAAAAGAAAGAATTATAGAAACTATTAATTTTGCCAACTCCTTAAGTATCATAGATTTGGCTTTTAAGAACATATTAAAACTGTTTTGAAAATGAAAAATCATTGCCAAGTTTTGCAATAGCCATTGCAAGTTAAAAATTGTTTGCTTCAGCCGGGCGTGGTGGCGCACGCTTGTAATCCCAGCATTCGGGAGGCTGAGACCGGAGGATCCGGGTTCGCGGCCAGCCTCAGCTACCTAGTGAGGCACTCCGCAACTTAGTGAGACTTGGTTTCAAAATAAAGAATAAAAAATAGGGCTGGGGGTGTAGCTCGGAGGTAGAATGCCCCTGAGTTCAATCCCCAGTAC
>PVLC010003247.1:17567-79947 GCA_004027655.1 Graphiurus murinus | reverse complement strand
CAAAAACAAACAAACAAAAAAATCGTTTGCTTCAAGTATTCTTGAAAGTTTTTTTTTAAGAATAAGATAGCTTAGTGGCTCTGGAAAATATGAGCATAGGACATTTCCTTACATAGAAAACCTGCTCTATTTTATTGACTAACATTACCTTCTTGGAACTCTTTTTGATATTGTCATTTAAAATCCTTTAAAAGATCATGCTGTATTTTTATAACATTAGGCAGAAAGTATGTCAGCTCATGGAATTTTCACTGAGGATCAAATTGAAGACAAGACCCCACCACAGGGCCTAGAAATTCCCTACTCTGCTCTCTGGATTATAGACCACCACCATCGCTTATCTTTGCAGATCCAACCCCTAGATTTCCTGCTTAGAACTCACTGGTGATTGCCTTTGTATTTTAAATAAAATCCAAACTCCTTTGCCTGGCTTTTAGGGTCCTTTATCATCTGTCCCTGCTGATCTCAGTTCCTATCGCTTTCTGCCTCTGCGCTCTCTGACTTGTTCCTTTGTCAGAGCTTTCACATGTGCCTGGAATGCTTTTCTCCACAATTCTGCACGGCCGGCTCCTTCTCATTATTAAGGTCAGCTCACATTTTGCTTCATTCATGGCCACCCTACCTAAAGTTGCTAATTTTCCCCAACCTTACCCTGGTTACTCTCTATCTTATTATTCTGTTTTATCTGAAATAATCATATGTTATTGTCTTGATCTTTCTACCAGAGAATAAGCTCCATGTGTGTAGGTACCTTATATTTTTTTGCTTATTGCTATTTGTTTTATTACTCAGAATAGTGTTTGGCAAACAAGTGCTCAACAAGTAGTCACTGAATGGGTGAAGTTGGAAGCTGGTCCTGGTGAACATGGTGTCTGTCAATATTGAGTATCGATCAATTGTCTGACATCTTAGGCTAGAAGACAACTAGATGGGGTGCCACAAATCTCAGAGTTCCCCTGCGCCCCATGGAGAGAAATCAATTTTAATTGAAAGAAAATTACTAAGAAGTGCTACTGAAGCTATTAGAAGAACAAGTTAATTTTTGCTCTTTGTCAAGAAAGTAAGAAACTCAACTTACCTTTTGTTCTCCTTTCCCCCCAGGTGTCTTTGAGATTGTCCTTATAACTTCTCTGGTTGGAGGAGGCCTGCTTATACTCATCATCCTGGCCGTGGCCTCTGGTCTCAAAAAACCACAGTGAGTTTATAGGGAACAGTAGGTACCTTAAAAACCAGGGACAGAAAAGGGTTGAAGACATCATGGGCACTTGGTACAAGAGGACACTCTACCAAGAAGGGGCTGTTCATTCATTTATTGATTTGGCAGGTACCTATTGGGATTATTAAAAGCATTCTTTGTGGCTCAGCAGAATTCTGACCAAGCAGGAGGACTTTCACCCTGCACAGCTCCACACACCAGGTCTACACCTTTTGAGGCCAGGGAGTGCCAGCTGCCCACAGGCTTTTCCTGCTGTCTGCACCTCCTGAGTGTCCAGAGGGGCCCCTGACGGTAGCAAGAGGCAGAGTGGGCAGTTGTGTGCCCCTGGAATGAGAGCACCCTATATTTTCTCCTTGCTTTTTCTGCCTGCCCTAACCAGTCTGGGGAAGGAGGCTTGCCTTCAGAGTGTTCACAGTGAGTCTCCTGCTACTCCGATGGCTCTTCCCTGGTTGAGCTCGCTCTCTCTATCGGACAGTTGTGGGTCAAGCTAATGTCAACCTGAGTTACCAACTACAGGTTGTGACCAAGCTACCCACACAAATTTTTGCACATTATATACTTAAGCAATTATTCTTTAACATGCATCAGAATCAGGTCCTTTTGTGATTTGGTGTTCTGGAAGGAAGCCAGAGAATTTGCATTTCTTTTGTTTTGTTTTGTTTTTTTGCAGTACTAGGGATTGAACTCAGGGGCATTCTACCTCTGAGCTACACCCCCAGCCCTATTTTTTATTCTTTTTTTTTTTGTGTGTGTGTGTGGTACTGGGGATTGAACTCAGGGGCATTCTACCTCCGAGCTACACTCCCAGCCCTATTTTTTATTCTTTATTTTGAAACCGAGTCTCACTAAGTTGAGGAGTGCCTCACTAGGTAGCTGAGGCTGGCTGTGAACCCAGATCCTCCAGTCTCAGCCTCCCGAATGCTGGGATTACAAGAGAATTTGCATTTCTAACAAGCTTTCGTGATGCTGGTGCTACAGGTTGGGGACCACCGTACCGCTGTGGGTAGCTCACAAGGGCGGGTAGCTTACAAAACTCAGAGTGTTACTTTTCCTAAGGAATAAATCTCAAAGGACTGACTCTGTGATGATGCAGTTTCCAGCATCAGGACCAGGGATGGAGATGTAGGGGCAGGAGAGAGCTGAAGGCAGGAATAACATTGCAAGGGGTGAGGGTCTCCTTCCATCATGTCCCATAGAGAACTTGTAATTTCATCCCCCAAACTATGTCAATTTCTTCTTCTCTGTCAGGAGGCTGGGAGCTTGCCTTTATTTAATAGAGAGCCATGCAATTCCTTGTAGCAAACCTCACTGTTTTGGCTCAGTGTGTGTAAAATGCTCCCTGAACTTACCTCCTGTGTAATCTCTTATCTCTTACTAGCAAGTTAACTCATCTGTGTTGGCCTGATGTCCCCAATCCTGCTGAGAGTAGTCTAGCCACGTGGCGAGGAGATGATTTCAAGGTAAGCTCTGCTATCTCTTCCAGGAAGTCACTGGGAGAGGGGCCAGGTGGGTGGAGATGGGGAGGAGCATTCATGTAAAGAGAACTCCAGGTTGCAAAGTCCCAGAGAAAGACTGGGCAGGGCATATGCAGTCAGCCTTCCTGGAATGACTGACCTCATGCGCTGGACAAGAGGAAAGGGCTTCATCAGGCTCTTGAGGACCCAGTGTGTTCTCAGCATGGGACTGGCCCCCCAAAGCTTGCCACACAAGAAAGACACTGGCTCTACTCTTGGTGACCTACCGGAAGGTCTAAGCAGAGAAAGAGGGAGGGGTGGGGGAGGCTGGCTATAAGATTTTTTTTTTGTTGGTTTTTTTTTTTTTTTGCGGTACTGGGGATGGAACCTGGGGACATTCTACCCCCGAGCTACAGCCCCAGCTCTATTTTTTATTCTTTATTTTGAAACAGGGTCTCACTAAGATGCAGAGGGCCTCACTAAGCAGCTGAGGCTGGCCTCGAACCTGGATCCTCCAGTCTCAGTCTCCCAAAGCGTGTGCCACCATGCCCGGCTTGGTTATAAGATTTGAGGTCATTTAAAAAGCAACCCTGAGGCAGCGCTGACAAGCATGGCTATCCAAAGGCTGCCCCAAATTAGTTTTATCAGATTGTGGAAATTAGAGTCAACCTTATATAATTTGCTTTGGTGTTTCCTGGTATGCTGTCTTTAAGTAGGAAGCCTCCTTTTTCTCATAAGTTTTTAAATTGAAAACTGTTGTGAAATCTCTGAGGTATAATTTCTTGCTTAAGTAGAAATCAGTCCAGTCAAATATAACCTTTAAATCCTGTCTCCAGTTTTTCCTTGATGCTGGAATTTTAAATACTAGTCCTTATTTCAACTCAGAAGTCTTTTTCTAACATGGGCATTTTTATTATAATGGACTATGCTTCTATTTCCTCCTCTCCCTCAGTAGTCTTCTATTACCCTCTTCACTTTCCTCTGAAAAGTTATTTAGAGAGTAAAGGAATTCATAGGCAGTGTTATTGATAACCAGTATGCTTTTTGAATCATCTGTAGGTCATCCCTCTTCAGCAAGCACTGACTAATCCCCCCTGTGTGTCAGGCATGGGCTGGGTCTGAGCTAGGTCCCATATATAGGGAGATGAAAGTCAGCACCCTTGCTGTGACGCCGCCCTTGCTTTTCTGGTGGTGTCAGGGCAGGTCTCTCACCACGTTGTGGTTTTATCTCCAAGGGTTCTAATTTTTTGTGCCCATCTTACCTGGGTTTTTGTGAATACGATGTGTAAAGTAGCCTTGAGCTCTCTAGAATTGTTTGAATACAGAGTGCTGCTTCTCAGGAATCCAGGCGCTCTTGCCACACTCCTGTGGCAATGACTAGCCATCCCTTTCGGGTCAGGGAGGGATGTGGGGTGCTGTTTGAGGTGACATTTTCATGTCCCAAGTCTAGTGAGTTTTTGGCTCCATTAAATGTAGCCCTGAACTGATCATTGCACTATCCCTTTTTCTTTTCCAGGGTAAGCTAAATCTGAAGGAGTTTGATGACTCTGTGAACACAGACGAAGACAGAATCCTAAAACCATGCTCCGTGCCGAGAGACCTCATTGACAAGTTGGTGGTGAACTTCGAGAATTTTCTGGAAGAGGTTTCTATAGAGGAAGCTAGAAAGAGCAAGGAAAGTATTTTAGGAGGAGAAAAGAATGAGTATGTGACCTCCCCCTATCGGCCTGTCTGTCCCCCAGGGAAGAGTTTTGGGGAGTCCCTGATTTTAACTGAGATTCCTTCCAGAAAATCCCAACACTTATATTTGGGAATGGCAGAAGACAACTGCTCAGAAGCCACAGAGCAACTTGTCTCTCCTGGTCCAAATGTAGGACCAGACCATCTCCATGAAGAAGGAGCACCAAATCCATATTTGAAAAACTCAGTGACAACCAGAGAATTTCTTGTGCTTGAAAACCTTCCAGAACAGGTCAAGAGAGCAGTCTAGATGCCGCCGTGGCGGGAGAACCTCAGTGTCTCAATGCCAATGACGTTTGTCTGCAGAAAACATCAAGACCTAGCAAGAAGCGCGTCCTTGGCCCCTCCCCATTCTGCTTGAGTTAAAGAAGACTTCACCACCCTGAGCTGGCGCAGGTAGGAACTTGTGCTGAGAAGAAGGGACAGTGATTGCTGAGGGCTTTGTAGGGAGAAAGCAATTTCTTTTCTTTTATTCAGGTCACAAGCTCTCCCCAAAGCCTCCTGACCTACTGACTCAGAGGACAGACCCAGGTTCTGAGCTCAAAGGACCCCTCGGGTGGACTCCATCTGGTCTTCCCCAAGAATTGAGTCATGGTCACAGACATGGGCACAGAATTCCAGGAAGAACCCAGCAGAGGACTGTTGTTTGGCTGGTGCTTGGTGGTCTGGCGGCAGCCTGGGCTTTGCCCCTCTCCCCAAGTGACCCTGAAATCTTACTCCTCAACAGAGTGGCTGGGAAGTGGAGTGTACTTTCTTAATGGTGCACTTGAGGCTCTGCACAGTCCTTGTTACATCTCAAGTGTCTGCAGCAACCCTCCACCCAGGACGCTTCACCTAGTTTCCTTCTCTGCCCCACATACAGGGCTGGGGATGAAGCCAGGGCTCCCCCTGCTAGGCAAGCTCTCTACCACTGAGCTACACCCCCAGCCCCTCACCCCTGGTTTATTGCACACTGACTGCTAATAAATCAAGGAATGGGGGAAGGCTCCAGTCGGACCTTAGGAATGGACTCAGGCTGGGCAGCAGGTCTGCCCTGTTCTGCAGGCTGCTTCTCAACTCTTTTCCTTCTGTCTTGCACCCACGCCTGGGAGTAGAAGACACCAGATATTGGCTCTTGTACAGGGATACTGAGCCCTTGTGCTGGCTCGGAGACCAGGAGTGCTTACTGAACACACCTGGAAGAGGCCTCCTCCCAGCAGGAGCCAAGCGGGGACTGGGAACAGGCAATGCTTAGCAACTTCGCTCCAGCTAAGCACAAAGCTCCTGGCGATTAGCAGAGACTTTAGCAAAAGTGCTGATCTCAGGATTCATCTCCCGAGGCCTAGGGGGCTGGGCCTGGCACTGGGCTCAGACCATGACCACAGAGCAGGAGGACACTGGGAACCTGGTGAGGTCAGGGAGGAAGAGGTGACAGGTGAGCGGCTGGGGGTGCCCTGGACCACCTGGCATTTCCAGCCAGGAAGGCTGCTGGTAGTTTTTCTAGGAGAGTTCGAGAAGTCAGCACTGGGTTACAGATGTGAATTTCACAAGCCACCAACTCAGGTGTGCAAAGGCATCACTCTGCTTTCCTAGCACAAGACCCTCGCATCTCAAAGTATGGCAGGCCAATCTGGTGATTTCTGAGTTCCCTTGGGTTTCTAATTCAGTCACAGTTGGGACATGACCTCCCCAGTCCTCCCCAGGACTGATTCTGGGGGTGTTCAATGGAGCAGCTTCCATGGGGGTGGGGCCGGCCACTCGGTGGGCTACTCTAGAGCCATGTACTTGCGAGGACATGATCTTGTTGCCAGTCTCCATGTGTTCCTGTAGCCCAACCTGTCCCTGTTGGGTCACTCGCTGCTCTCCTCAGCCATGTCCTTCCTGTGGGCATAGGAAGGTGTGGCTGCTGTCCCAAGCCCTCGCCCTCTTCTTTAGTTCTAAGTGGCTGTAGCCCCGCCCCAAGCCCCTTCACCCCTAGTTTACAGAACAGTGACTGCTGATAAGTCAAGGAGGGAGGGAGGCTCCAAACAGGGCACTGTTAAATGGGACTCTGGGGATCCCCCCCCATGCTGCCCCTGTCCCTTTGTCCTGTTCTCAAGCCTGGGAGCAGAAGGAGACCAAACAAAAGTGACAGCCAGGTCCCAAGGCTGCCCCACTGCCCACACCTGCTCCCCTGCCTGGTTTCTGTGGCTTGGGCACTTCTGAGCCTCCTGTTCCCACAGTTCCAGATGGGGCCCTTGTCCACCCTGGCTTTGGATCCATGGACTTGGGGTCAGGGGGCGGATTGCAGCCTTGCTCCCTGTGTCAACTTGAGGAGGGAGAAGATACAGGTACCCCACAATTACTCCCCCCTCAGGCTCAGGAATCTTCTCATAAACAGTGAGAGGTGGGTGGAGAGTCCTAAATGAGTCTCTCAGTTGTGTCTGTCTCATACCTGCTAGCGCTTCCAAACCTGAAATCCAAAAATTTGATGGGTGAGGGGAGAGAGCGGGGTCCCCCATGGCCCCTGTGACTGTTCTCCAGACGTGCACACCTTGCCTCTGCCCCTCCTCCCCAGCCACCAAAGCTGGCAGCTCTTCTGTGGGGCAGTTTGCAGATGCCACCCCAGCCCTTCCTCTGCTTCAGTTCTTCCCTTCGCTCACTTCCTGCTTCTTTCCCCACCGCTCCAGAGTATCATCTCAGCTTTCCAACTCTTCCCCTTTCTTCTCTCTTTTTTCTTTTCACACCCCTCTCCACTTCTCCTTTGCCTTGTTTCCTTCTTCGCTTTGCCCCAGCGGGCCCTGAGTGGGCTCACAGGAGCCAGCCCCAGGACGGTTTCCACGTGCAGGGGCCACTCACTGCGCTGTCCAGGGCAGACTCACAGGACACAGGCCTCCAAGCTCAAACCACTGGTGAATTCCTGTCCCCCACGGAGTTCCTGAGTGTCTCCACTGCCAAGGTCCCGGGCTGCTTCTGTGATTTGAAAAAGGCCATCTGTGTTTTCTGTTTATTGTCAGAGACACTGAGGAAACAAACAGGAAGACTCCTGTTTTAGCAAAGTCATTAAAAAACAGACAAAATTCCTGTTAAAGAGTTGTCTGGAACCCAGAGAACCACATAAAACATTTAGGCTAATGCCCTATAAGTGGCCTTTCTTTTACAATATAGAACAAGAAAATTAAAAGAATGGTAGAGAAATCAATCTGTTTTTTTTTTTAAGTGCTGTCTTCCTTATGGTCCCCAAGAAGACAGCAGTGTGAAGACACTTTGAGAAGAGAGGATTGGAAGAGGCAGGCTTGGGGACAGAGAGAGGAGCAGCCCCCATCACGGGTCCCTCTGAAGTCTGGAAGCTCTTCCCTGCACTGGGCTGTCAGCTGCCCTGAGTCTGTCTTGTCCCTTTTGAAAGCATGCCCTTAAATTAATTACTGCTGCTGCTGCAGGCGCCCTGCAACCCAGGGATCTCAAACTGTGGTCTTCCAGCCAAATCCTGTTCCTGCTTTCAAAGGGCTATCAGCTAGTGATGGTATTGGCATTTTGAAATGGTTGAAAATAAAATAAAAGAAAGTATAATATTTTGTGATGTGAAAAGTATGCGGAATTTCAACTTCAGTATCCACACATAGAGCCTCATCAGGACCCAGTGAAACCCATTGTCTATACATACTCCTGCATGCTCGAGCGCACACGTGCTCGTGCACACACACACACACACACACACACACACACACAGGAGGCAGATTGAGTAGCTGCCACAGAGACTGCTACTCCCATGGAGCCTTTGATATTTAGCATTAGCTCTTTGCAGAAAGCATGTGGATGCCTGCTGCAGCTCATGCACAAGAGGCCCAGGCTGCATTAGGTTTTAACTTTGACTTAGCTGCTAATTAAAAAAAAAAAACTAAACTAAGATCTGTCATTCTGGATTTGCAGCTGAATAGGGATGCCCCCTCAGAAGGGCACAGGCTCTGCGGCTCCCCCAGCCCTATCTCTTCCTGTCTCCTGCCCATGGCCCAGGTGGAGAGCTGGTGGCTGTTTAACTCTTACACCAGCAAATCACATGCCCGCAGCCTCCAACTCTTAGACATTTGGCAATGGAGATAATTTTGACTGTCACAACTAGGAGAGTGCTACTGGCATCTAGTGGATAGAGGCCAGCAATGCTGGGAATCATTCTACAAAACACAGAACAGCCCAAGCACAGAGCAGCCCAAGAATGATTGCCCCAAAATGTCAGCAGTGCAGAGATTGAGAATCCTGGCTTAACCTCAGTCTTCCAGACTACCACACACAGAATGTGGCCTCGTCCATAGACAACGCCAGGTGGAGCTCTCTCTGTCTCTGTCTCTGTCTTTCTCCATCTCAATTAAAACTTTTGTTTTGGGCTCAACTTTACAACAACAATCTGAGAGCTTCAAATACCAGTTACTTAGCCAGGCATGGTGGCACATGCCTGTAATCCTAGTACTTGGGGGACTGAAACAGGAGGATCGAAGGTTTGTCAGCATCAGCAACTTAGTGAGGCTCTCATCAACTTAGTGAGACCCTGTTTCAAAATAAAAATAAAAAAGTAGAGCTGGGGGTGTAGTTCAGAGGTAGAATGCCCCTGGGTTCCATCTCCAGTACCAAAACAAAACAAAAACCCAGTTATATCATTCTTAACTCTCTTCTGAGATGATCTGTGTTGTACCCGTACACATTTTCATCTACTTGGAAGTTATATATTGTCTATTATGTTCTCCTTTTACTCTCATTTATTATTTCACATATAAAATTCATTTAAGAACGTAGTTTGTAGCATCTTGAATGGCACCCAGAACTCTGCTGTGTGCCTGCATATTATGGTTTGCTAAGGCATTCCTTAGTTGATAAGATTGTTTTAAACATCTTCATAGAGAGTACAGTAAACATCTTTGTAGACAATTTTATTTTCTCACCTTTGTCCTCTCTCTTTGGGTCTGGTTTCCAAAGTGAATTGCTGGTCATAGTTCTATGATTATTGTCAGATCTTGCAGGATTGTACTCCCAAAAAAGGTTAAAATTATTTACAGTATCACCAGAGATATGTGAGGGATATTCACCTGTTACCACTGTAAACTTGATTTTGCTTCTGTTTATCATTTTATATAAGCATTATCAACAAAGCCTATCTATAACCAACATGTGTGGCAATGCTGATGTCTTGCATGCTTATTGTGGGGGTCTAGAAGAGAGGGGTGTGACAAAGGATACCAGCAGTCCTCATTACTTCTGCAGTCATCATTGGACACTGGGGTTAGTGGAGAGAGTTTTCTCAGATGAACAAGCACCCCTGTCCAGGTTGGAAAAGGCCAGAGGTCACCTTTGCCTTCTGCACTGAGCTTCGTGTGGGCAGGGTCCTGAGCAAGATGGCCGCCAGGAAAGCGAGAAGGGCTAGGGAGACTCAGATGGGCAGAACTCTGGAGAGGGCAAAACCAGCGCTCAGCAGAGGCTCCCATGCTCGCTCACGAGACCTAGAGGCCTATACTACCAACTTCATCTTTAGTAATGGACTGCCCTTGTCCTGCCCAACTTTAGTATACCTGTGGAATGAAATGCCAGAAAGGTGTCTTGAGGCCTGGACTTTGACGTAAGGAAGCATGCAAACCAGAAAGGACACAGAGGGTGTTCTAAATGATTCTAGCAACATGGAAGATGGAACCTGTGTACCCAGAAGGCCCGGCATGCTGTCTTCCCCACAGACCCATCACCTGTGATACACGTGCATGGAAACTGTGTAGTATTAGGGAGAGGATAAAAGCCTGGCTATTACAGTGGTGGTAGCCTTTAAAACACTTCATTATAAGTATGTTTGTATTTTGACCTTCTTAGACAATAAATCTGTAACAACTATTTGTGTGTGTGTGTTTCTGGGGATTGAACCCAGGGCATTCTACCTCTGAGCTATGCCTTCAACCCTTTTTACTTTGAAACAGGGTGTCACTAAGTTACTGAGGTTGGCCTTGAACTTGCCATCCTCCTATCTCAGCCTTCCAATTACTGGGATGACAGGCATGTGCCACCATCCCTGATTGTAACAACATTTCTTTTTTTTGCGGTACTGGGGATTGAACTCAGGGGCATTCTACCTCCGAGCTATACCCCTAGTCCTATTTTTTATTCTTTATTTTGAAACTGAGTCTCACTAAGTTGCGGAGTGCCTCACTAGGTAGCTGAGGCTGGCCTCGAACCCTGATCCTCTGGTCTCAGCCTCCCGAATGCTGGGATTACAAGCGTGTGCCACCACGCCCGGCTGTAACAACATTTTTATATAATGCTGCGCTTCTTTTAAAGTTGTACCTACTCAGATGTTTACCATATAAATATGTCTGAGATGAGGGGAGTCTGGGAGTTGTGGGAGAGCCAAAGGTGACAGGACTGGCCAGGCCATTGCACCTTCGAACCTCCTGCAGGTGTTTGATGAGGCCCGAGCTCTCTCCTCCATTTCCTTCCTCGTGGCAGCACCTCCACACTCCTTCCAGCTCCTTGAGCTCCTGCCAGCCCTCACCTCTCTGCTCTTAGATGATGACCAATGTCCCCACCTCCCTGGGCACATGCCACTGGTTCAGGCCAGACTCCCTGGAGGACTCCAGCGGCAGGTGGCCCTGCTCCTTCCTCGAGCTCCCCTTCACCCTCGTTTCTGAACACACTCCCTCAGCTCTTCCATCTTCAAAGACAGAGAAGAAAGAGCTTCCTTCAGCATCATCTCCAACTCTCTTCGTAGACCTGGCTAGAGTTTAAGGGAAGGGTCTTTGTCTTGTGTAGAAGCTTCTTCAAGCAGCTGAACATTTTTTTCCCTTTATTAGTAGACACAGAATTGTACTACTCAACTTTACAGAAGTATAGGAAGCAAGCACTTGAGAGTAGACAATTTTAGGACAGGGAGCAAGGCCACCAGAACAGATGTGGATAAGTGCCCAAATATAAGGCAGATGTCCAGCTGCTCTTGCAGGAGGTGGTCAGGAGCAGGTGATGTTCCACTAACAGTTACCTCGGGCTGCCTGCTATTCATTACTAAGGTGACAAAGAACACTTGTTTGCCAGCACATATTCTGTGCCAAGCCCTGTGGTAAGAGCTTTGTGCATCTTACCCAGTACCCTCCCTTACAGCGAGGCTGTATGCCACGTGAGCCACTTACAGCTGAGGAGACTGAGCTCCAAGAAGTTTGGTGACTTGGCCGAGGCTCTGGACCTGGGAAGCGGGGGTTGGAGCCCAAACCTCTGATCCTCCTGCACTATGTCATTTCTGGTTAATAATGAAGGGGGCATTAGGATAACTGGTTGACAAGAATTTCAAAATAGCTAGTAAGGAGGATTCTGAATGTCCCCAATGCATATACATGTACATGTGCACACACACACTCACGCATATACTCAGATAAATATCTGAGGTAATAGATGTGCCACTTAATGATCTGATCATTACACGTCATAGACACTGAAATGTCATGTTGTACATCATAACTATATACTGTTGCAGTTTGGGATTTACCATGAGTCCTTTTTTTAGCTCAGTATATAAATAAAGAGCCAGAAATCTCAGTGGCAAAACTAAGAGGTTTATTGCAAAGCAAAAGGAAAAGCACCACACTTGAGAGGAAGGTGGTGGAGTGCTCAAAAGAGAGACACCGCTGCCCCTGGATCTTGAGGGTTTATATCTAAGTCCTATTTCCTTATTTTATAAGAGCTGGCAGCTGGAGCTGGCCAAGCCCATCACAACAGGATATGTTTTCATCAGTAATTGGGTAAGGGGATACACGCTGTTTCTCAGTCCCCGTTTAAGTCCCAGTGTCTCCATTCATCTTATCTTTGTTGCTATGCCAACAGCCTGCCTGATGCAGCAGTACATGAATCATCTGCCCGTGACTGGGTCATGTATAATTCCTATGTATCAAAAAGGAAGGAAGGAAAGAAGATGGCTCTGGGGTCAGAGAGAGACCGGGGCGGGGGGGGGGGGTAGAGATTCAGAGATGTGGAGAGAAATGCCTCTAGCAGGAGTGGGGGTGAAGTGTGTGCCCATGCCAATGTTCACAGCATGGGATGACAAGAGGAGAGAAGACCCTGAGTTTGGGATGCCTGCGGTTGTGAGAGAAGAGGTCCCAGGGCAGAGTGTGGGTTCCACCAGCTCCCAGGGGACCTGGGCAGGGCAGAGGGAGGTCTGGTGAGAGGAGGGGCTTTGCGTGATTGTTCGAATGGTTTCCACATGTGACTCTTCCCATTCTTTCTCGATCTCTCTTCTGCTGTTTGTCTCTTAGACTCCCCTTCACTAACCTGTTCTAGAACATGGGAGTTCTGTGGGGTTCAGCCCCTGAGAACACCTCATTCCACATGCACCCATCTTCCATACCCAATCTTCAGCTGCATCTGCACCATTCCCAAATCTCCATCTTTACCTCCCACTGGGCCCAGCATCTGTATATCTAGCTGTTTGCTGGAAATCTCCATTGGGAATGAATGTGCCCAAGACAAACTTTAAATATGCATTCCCCATCCAGCCTCCCTCCCTTACTTCCTCAGTTCTGGGGATCGAACCCAGGGCCTGGTGCACGCTATGCAGACACTCTTCCACTGAGCTACATCCCAGTTCCTGTTCTCATGTTTTATCTTCCCCCTCTCCTTGTTATCTAAGGAGGACACTTGGAGTCACTGAAACTCCTTCCTCCACCAGCATCAGTGGGTTGTCGGTCCATATGCTCTTCTCTGCAAAGCCTCTTTCCCACCAGTCCTTCTGCTCCATTCCCACTGACCCCAGGACAGTGCCGGCCTTTACTTCTTTGGCCTGGATCTTTGAGGAGTTTCCTCACTGGTCTTCCTGCCGTCAGTCCTATTTCTTATTCCCACATTACTCCCAGAGGGCGGTTTCTTTGCACAGATCTGATCCCCCCTCTTGCCTGCTTCCTAATTCCCTATGACCCATAGCATGGGTCCAAACTCAGCATGGTAATGGGTGAAGCTTCTTTTAAACTATTGGATTATTGTTACACCTTTAAAGAGTTTGAAGAAATCAAAATTGTCTTATCGCTGCTGTAACATGTCTATAAAATGTAATTAAGCAACACACATTTATTATTTTACAGTTCTATAGGTTGGAAATTCAACATAGGTCTCACTGGACTAAAATTAAAGAGTTGTCAGGGCTGTGTTCCTTTCTGGAGGATCAGCTTGACTTTTTCCAGCTTTTAGAGGATGCTTTTATTGCTTGGCTTATGCACCACC
Source organism: Graphiurus murinus (assembly GCA_004027655.1). Lineage (NCBI taxonomy): Eukaryota > Metazoa > Chordata > Mammalia > Rodentia > Gliridae > Graphiurus > Graphiurus murinus. Next base: position 66,348 of record PVLC010003247.1, on the reverse strand, counting down.
ACCACCTCCTCTATGAAGTCAGCAATGTCAAGTCTCTTAGTCCTGTAGTCATAGGCCGCTCTGCTTGCTGGAACCAGGCTCAGCCGGAGGCCTGAAGCATGTCATTAAGGCTCCAGTTCTAGTCTCACTCTTTGTGCTTGAACTTTCTCCTGGGATGTCATGTTTGTCTACTTCTCAAGTTCCTGGCCCATGGACCAGCCTTGTTTGACATCAGAACCAGGAACGGAGCCCAGAAATCAAAATGCCATCTTATTGCTGCCTAGAAAACCTGGCCTAGACCCATGGTCCAGTGGACCAGCTGTCACAGGCCTGGCTGTGTTCCCCTAGCCCTTGCTCTGCAGGGACAGGCCTCCAGCCCCATCTGGGGCACCGAGCCTACCAGGGGAGACCATCCTCCAGACAGACTCCTAGGCCAAAGGAGCGAGGGCGCCAGGGCTCAGGCTACCGGGGCAGAGCTGGGGGTCACCTTGGCTGGCTGGGCCAGGCCAATTGGAGCCTTGACCCATTAGACCAGGCCCTGAGAGGTGGAGCAAGGGAGGTGAGCCTTACCCCAATGAACAGCCATCTCAGTTCAGAATTCCCAAGGATTTAAAAGCATCAGGACTACACAGGGCTCAGCATTTTGGGACAGTGAATCCTTGCTAGGAAAAAGCCCAGCACACTGGGGCAGGCAGAACCCACAACTTGATGTGTGCACCTCTCAGGGTTGCTGTTTTTCAAGTCTCCCTTCATAACAAACAACTCACAGAGGACAAAAAAAAAAAAAAAAAAAAAATCTGTTTGGCCTTTTGCAATCAATAATACATATTTACTTAGGCACTAAGCTGCACATTTTCTCAGTGTCAGCATGTACTGAGGGATCTGACCCTCACAAGACACAGCTTATCATCAGGTTTTGTTGTCCTTCAGGAAAAAATATGAGTTCCAGGAAAAATGACCCAGCTTGCTGGATGTTGATTTCCTGTTGATAAGACAACAGCCTCCCATGATATCTCATGGGTTTGTTCCAGAGGACACTTTATCCTCTAACCAAGGGGAATACTCCACCCAAAGGAGCCCCGGACTTCATTAACCCTGCCCCATAACAAATAAAACATCAGACAACGAACAACAACAATAACAACAAAACCCAAACAAAAACTTCCATGAAGAGCAATCTCCCTAAAATAATAGAATACAAATGTCTAATGTCCATTTTAACCTACTTTCACCCACGGTTTAGCCCAAGGTCCCTGGGACCAGACTCCAGGGGTCGCTCTGTCCCCTCTCCTGCGATGGCTTGCTCTCCTGAGGGGCACTGGTGTAGTGGGGCTCCCACTCCTCCCAATGGAGCAGCACACTGCCAGGCCGTCAGCCAGGTTAGCAGTGCCCATCTTTACCCTCGTTTTGAGGCTCTAGCCACAGATTAAATTAGTCATGTCCTCTCTGCTGTAACTTGGTTTCTGATTAGCTGCTGGCTGGTCTGCCTGAGTTTTGGCTGATGGGTTGGGGCATGTTGGTTAGCGAAAGGGGTTGAGGGTGGTGTAGCTAGAGGCTGGCCCCAAGAACTCGCTCAGGTCCCAGGGGTCCAAATACTGACAGATACACTGAAATCTCCACTTTTCACAGTAACTATATGTCTTTTGGCTGTAAGAATTTGGGGAAGGCTATCTTTTCTTTTTAAAATGATTTGACTATCTGTAACTTTGTTTTGTGATTTCTCAGCGATCATCCTGCATCTACAGGGGTTCGTGAACTGAAAAACAAAACAAAACAAAGCATCTTTTCTCATCCAAATTTTTTTTATGGTCCTGGAGATTGAACCTAGGAGCATTCCACCTCTGAGCTACACCCCTACTCCTATTTTATTTTTTACTTTGAAACAGGGTCTTTCTAGTACCTGAAGCTGGTCTCAAAACTTCAATCCTTTTGTCTCAGCCTCCCAAGTACTGAGATTACAGGTGTGCACCACTATGCCAAGCTACGTAATAACATTTTTATGAGCCCTGAAAGAATGAAGTTGACACTGTAATGTTTCATGCCCACTTAATGAAGCATTTGTCAATTTCAATTTTGTAATTTCCTTTGCTTGGTTAATTGACAAGAACTCTTTTCTTCAGGCCCAGTATATTTTCGTAGGTCCCTGAAGAACTCTCCAGCCTCAGATTTGGCCTTTCTAGAGCCAGATGTACAGAATATCTCTGGCTGAGAGTTGTAGTAACAGAGTCCCACTTAAAAGGTGCCTAACTGGAAACTGCTGGGAGGCTAGTATCATTTAAGGTGGGATGTGGAGCAAAAATGGGGAATGCTGTTCACTTGAAGGCAGGGTGGTTCCAGGTGGAAGGCATGAGTCAGGGTGCAGCTTGTGTTTGGGTGGAGAAGCAGGAAGGTGCCCGCTGGGCTGACAGGACCTGGCAGCAGTTTCCCTGACCCATATTTGCAAGCAGGTTGGTGGTGCCCTGGATGTTCAATGTGGCGGGTGAGCAGGTAATCCCAAGGGGCCCTTGGGAGGCTGGTAAGCTGTGGTCCAGTGAGTGAGTCTGTTACTTTGAGTGACTCCACCTGCTCCATCACCTGGCCCTCCCACATACACCTTCCCACTACTCCCTCCCCCAGATGTAGGACTGTGGCCCTATTGTCACAATTCTGAGGCTGCTTTTGTGCGAAAGTGGGGTTGGGGTGGTATCTTAGGTTAAGTGTCTCAGCAGCAAAACCTGAGAAAAGTTCAGGGGTAACTACTTTATTAAGGATGTGTTCCCTGTGAAACTGGTAAGGAGCGAGAGAGGCTCGGCAGGAAGGGAAGACACCAGGGAGGTCGGGGGTTTCAGGTCCAGTCCTGCAGGGCAGCTTCTGGAGGTGAGTGACTGGGTCCTCAGAGTGTGTCCCACTCTGGGCAAAGGCCATGGTGCCCCTCCACTGCATTGCCATTGTCAAGGGCTGCCCCAGGGTACGCAGTTTCCGGGGTGGTTTTTTTGTTTTGTTTTGTTTTGTTTTTGTGCTGGAGATTGAATTTGAGGGCATTCTACCTCTAAGACACACTCCCAGCCCTTTTATTTTTATTTTTCGCAGTACTGGGGATTGAACCCAGGGGCATTCTACCTCCAAGCTATACTCCCAGCCCTATTTTTTATTCTTTATTTTGAAACAGAGTCTCACTAAGTTGCAGAGGGCCTCACTAAGTAGCTGAGGCTGGCCGGGAATCTGGATCCTCTGGTCTCAGTCTCCCAAGTACTGGGATTACAACCTAGCCCTTTTATTAGTTTTTAAACAGAAACAAGGTGTGGGGGTGAATGCCTGTAATTCTAGTGCTTGGGAGGTTGAGACAAGAGGATCACAGGTTCAAAGCCAGCCTCAGCAGCTTAGGGAGAGCCTGTTTCCAAATAAAAAATAAAATAGGGCTAGGGTTGTAGCTTGGAGATAAAAGACCTCTAGTTTCAATCTCCAGCAACCCCCCGCCCCCACCAATTTTTTTTTTTAAACAGGGTCTTATTAGGTTGCTGAGACTGTCCTTGAACCTTCGATCCTCCTGTCTTAGCCTCCCAAGTTATAGGGATTACAGGTGTGTGCTACCAAGCCCAGCCTCCAGGCACTTTTGAGTCTGTGTGGAGGCGGGGACTCCAGCAGTCACAGGGAATTGTGCAGAAGTCACTGGAGCAGGTGGCGAGAAGCAAAGCTCATGGCAGCTGGCAGAGATGGGACATCCCTCCGGGACTGTCAGACTTAACAGAAAACACAGAGAACATCCACCGAGCACTATCCTATGTATTTTTCAAGACTATCTCATGTGTGTATGTAGTGGGGTGGGGATTGAACCCAGGGGTACTCTACTGCTAAATTATCCCTCTAGCCCTTTTTATTTTTTATTTTGAAACAAAGTTTTTGCTAAATTGCCGAGGGTCTTGCTGAGTTGCTGAGGCTAGCCTCCAACTTGTGATCCTCCTGTCTCAGCTTCCCAAGTACTAGGATTACAGGTGTGTGTCACCATGCCTGGCAAGACTTTGTCAGTCCTCAGCCAGCAGGCCCTGTAACGAGTGCTCACCTATGTTTAAGGTAGAGCATAGCCACTGGGGCAGGAGCGTTAGGTTGCACCTGTTTATGAGCCTCAGCTTTGCTACCTACTTATCTGTGGCCTCAGTGAGTCCCTGTACCTGTTTCTTCATCTATAAAATGGGGAAGAATAAGAGCATCACTGCTTATGACAAGAAGAGATTAAATGAAGTAATGAGCACTCTGGGCTGAACACGGTGCTCAGCACACAGTAGGTGTTCAGGGGATAACAGCTGAGCTCTTTGTGCTTGTCAGGATGAGGTAACTGAGCATCAGAGAAGTCGCACCAGGTCTGTTGGTCTGCAAAGTCTCCACTTTTTCTAATGGTGATTTCTTGTTATTTTTAGTTTCTCTCTGACTGGGAAGGGTTGAACTCCAGAGGGTGTGGACCAGCTGTTACTGAGAACCTGGGGAGTGTGTGGGGCAAAAGCCCACACTTTTCTGCCCCCTCAGTGCTGCCTTCCCTGATATGATCCACAAATAGGGAGGGGCCCATCCAGCTAGAGGGGCCCCAGAACCTCACGGGAGCAAAGGAAAGAGGGATGAAGGAGACACCAGGCCGGGAGTGGCGTGCAGCTCTTAAAGGAGGAAGCTTTCTCACTTTGCCCTCAGTGTTTGTGGAGATGCCCTCACTAGTGTACCAGAGTCATGTTATGCAAGAAGCATACAGCTCTCATGGACTCAGGCAGCATCACTGGAAGGCCATGGCACAGGACCCTGAAACCCAGTCACAGGTCTTAGGGAAGAGGTGGGCCCCAGAACCTCCAGCCTCTGGAGTAGGGTGACTGTTCCTTCTCCTTCAGGTCTCAGCCTCCTTCAGACCTCTCTCAGACTAAAAAAACAAAAACAAAACCCAAAACACCCCCTGAATGGTTCCCATGGGAGGCTTTCTCTTCTTTTGTCCATTTCACACTTACGAGCTAGAATAATCTCATAAGCAAGGTATTTAAGAACCTGGAATAGCTCATTTCCAGTGGTGACAGAGGCCCCCCGCTGGCTTGGAGGAACAGGGTAGGAATGGAGTAAACTTGGTGCTGGCCTCTGGTGTCTATCATCTTCATGTAGCAAACTTTACCAGACACCTATTATACACCAAGCTCTATGCTAAGTGCCAGGGTCTTGGAGAAGAGTAAGCTAGCCGCCCCGTCAGGGGGTAGGCCATAGATAAGGTGGGGGGAGGGAGCCCTCCGTGAGGTCTCGGGACAGAGAAGGCCCTTCACTTTGGGGAAGGAGAGGCTGGAAGGTTGCACCAAGAAGGATCTATTTGAGTGGATATTCCAGCTAAATGAGAATTGGAGCCTGCAGAACATTTTAAGAGAAGAAATCATGTAAATGGGCTAGGAAGTTAGAAGAAACTCGGGATGGTCTAGAAAGGTATTATAAAGGGTGTAGCTGGAGAGGAAGGTGTGTGGGGCTGGGAAGAGGCACAGCAGGCCCAAGCAGAAAGCACAGGGGAGTCTGGTCAGAGCAGTTGAGCCAGGGGGCTGCTCCCCCCACCCTCAGTGTAGCTGCAGGACAGGAGTCACCAGAATGCAGGCTCCAGGGAGTCTGGACAGAACCTGGGGCAGGAATGTGGCAAGAGAACTCAGGAAACGTCCCTGCTGCCAGATCCCTCAGTCACCAGCTGCAGTGGCCAAATTACAGCACTAGAAGACCCTTTCTTTGGCTGAGATAAGGAGACTCTGGGAGTCCTGTGAAAGTGCATTCTGCCCAGGAAAGGGGGCGTGTTCACCTCTTTTAGGTGTGGCCAGGTGGGTTAGGGCAGACTTGCAGGAGGTGGGGGGCAGGCATGAGCTGTCAGGGGAAAGATTGTGATCAAAACACTGCTCTGGGCTCAGTGCTGGTTAGGGGCCCTCAATAGGACAGTTGTGGGGGGCAGCACGAAGGCAGGAGGAACCTGTGTTCACAGTGGTGGTGGGGAGACAGGAAGGTCCGGAAACAAGTGTGTTCCCCACAGCTGGCACTGGTAAGCTAGTCATGGGTTTGCTGAAAGTGGTTTGGTTTGGTATTATTGGTTACACACCAGAGGATGTGGGCTTTTGACTCAGATTAGAGATGGAATTTTTCTCTGTTTGTCAACCCTATGACCCTGGGCAAGTTATGCAAACTCTCAGAGTCAGAGTCTACAAATGGTGTGGGTACTTCCTTGGAAAAGTGTTTCCAAGGACTTAATGACCTAGAGTACACACTCCGTAGATGATCTTTTGCCCTCCTTTAGCTACCTGCACCAGCATGCTACTCCCGGTGGTCAGCGATCAGATACCTGGAAGAGGAGCAGCCTCAAGACATGAATTTAAGATTTCCTAGGAAGTCCTCTCCTTGGCTCTGATGGTTAAGTCTAGACTGAACAACTGATAAAATCTATACCAACTCTGAAGAGTGGCTGCCTTCTTTTTACCTGAATGCCTGTGTGGACTTTATCATCAGAACCTCAGTACCTTTGAGCACCCTTTTATTTATTTAAAATTCTTTATCAAGCCGGGTGTGGTGGTGCATGCTTGTAATCCCAGCATTTGGGAAGCTGAGACCGGAGGATCCAGGTTTATGACCAGCCTCAGCTACCTAGTGAGGCACTGGGCAACTTAGTGAGACCCCGTTTCAAAAATAAAAAATAAAAAATAGGACTGGGAGTATAGCTTGGAGGTAGAATGCCCCTGAGTTCAATCCTCAGTACCACACACACACACACACACACAAAATTCTTTATCAGACTATTCATTTAAAAGAATGATTTCCCTCATTGAAAGCTTATAGTCAATCCCATGAAAATTTATATTATTTCATTTAAAATCAATTACTAGTCAATAGCCTTTTATCTGGCTATAGCCAAAACTTCAAGAAAAACAATTTCCCACCGGGATGGGACAAAGATATGTACTTCAGAGTTGTATCTTGAGGCAGCAACTAAGGTGTGTTTTAGCAAAGTGGGCCTAGTGTGAGGCAAGGACCTTCTAGTTCCTAGGCGGGTGTCCTGGCTCTTGGTTCTTCTGGCCACTCTTGTCTTGAAAGGGCTGTCCCTAGCCAGGGCTGGAGGAGTTAACTGTGAGAAATGCTTTATCTGAGGTTTTTTCTTCACTTTTTTTTTAATGCAGAGGTTCTCACATCTCTCACCATGTTATCCCAATAATATTCCGATTTCATACAAATGCTCAAACTTATGAATAAAAAGCCACTGAAGTAAGGGGTTGGTTCTTAGTAAAAAGGCTTCAGAATGGTAATTCTAGTTATACTTTGCTGACATGTAAGTCACAAAGAATAAATATAAAAGAGCCAGTTTTGAATGCCAACAGGTTTCTAAAACTAAGCTACAATGTCTCATCTATTTAAAAACTTTACTAGTACTTGGGAGACTGAGACAGGAGGATGGCAGGTTTGAGGCCAACATCTGGAACTTAGCGAGTCCCTATTTCAAAAAAAAAAAAAAAAATAAAGGTCTGCAAGGAACCAGGCTTTAGATTCTTTCCCCAGAATAAAAGCTGACAAGGTTACAGATGATATACCCAAAAAGTTTTGAGTTGACAGACCTTAATTTTTTGTTTTCTCTCTTCTTTTTTTATACAGAGACGACTGAGGATAAAGTTTTGTAGGCAATTCTCAAGGGAAACTAACTTAAAAAAAAATAAATAAAGCTGGGGGGGTGTAGGTCAAAGAACAACCTGAGTTCAATCCCCAGTACCACAGAAATAGAACAACTCCCCCAACCCCCTGGAAAAAAGACAAAAAACTTTAGGGGGCTGGAGTATAGTTCAGTGTTTAGAGTACTTGCCTAGCATGCAAGAGGCCCTTGGTTTGATCCCTAGCCCCACAAACAAACAACAACAACAAATCAATAATCCTCTAGTAATTGGGAGAAAATAACTAATTTTAAAATGTTGAAATTTAAATTTAGAAGACTTTTCTCTCTTAATGGAGACAGAATTATAATCAAGTAGCCTTTCTAAGGTCTCTGTGGGTTGGCCAAGAGGCAGCCTAAACAAGCACTAACAGGGACTTTCCCTACTTTGACGCAGAGTTGTCTGAGCCTCCATTTGTCTCAAGACTCTTTTGCCTCAGTTCTCCTTTTCTCCCAAAGCTGTTTATTCCATTAACTAGCCAACCATTGGACAACTACATATAGAAGAGCATAAGTATAGTTTGATGTAATACATTTTGTGTCTTGAAAGTGTAAGGAATGTTTTATATTACTTTAAAAAGAACAAAGATTAAAGCTGGGCGTGGTGGTGCACGCTTGTAATCCCAGTACTTGGGAGACTGAGACAGAATTGCAGGTTTACAGCCAGCCTTAGCAACTTGTGAGGCCCTCTGCAACTTGGTGAGACCCTCTTCCAAAATAAAGAATGAAAAATAGGGCTAGGGGTGTAGCTCAGAGGTAGAATGCCCCTGGATTCCATCCTTAGTACTGCAAAAACAAACAAACAACAACAAACAAGAAAAAAAAAAAACAAAATAAAGATTAAATGCAAAGTAAAGCAAACCTGAATAACTGTTTCTCAGCCTTCGAGCCAGGGAAACAGAATACATTATCTGGAAGCTGGAAGGACTATATCCATCACACAAGTTAGAATCAAAGAGGCTCTATGCATTAAAAAAAGCCAGGTGTGGTGACGCATGTTTGTAATCCCATAATTGGGAGGCTGAGACAGGAGGATGGCAGGTTCAAGGACAGTCTCAACAACTTAGGCCTTCTGCAACCTTGTGAGACCCTGTTTCAAAATAAAAAATAGGGCTGAGGATGTAGTTCCATCTACAGGTAGAGTGGCCCTGGGTTAAATCCCTACCCCCCCCCCCCCACACATACACACATACACACATGCGCACGTACATGTGAAGCTAAGCTTGGGGTGGTGGCACACACGTTATCTCAACTACTTAGAAGGCTGAGGCAGAAGGAATGCAAGTTTGAGGCTAGCCTCACTAGCATAGTAAGACTCTGTCTTAAAATGAAAACAAAACCAAAACAAAAAGGGCTAGGAATGTGGTCCAGTGGAGGACTGTCTCTGGGTTAAGTCTTCAGTGTATGTGGGGAAAGTCAAGATAAGTCTTTAAGAGCCATAGTCAACATGCAATTTTAAACACAAATTAACACATAACTTAGAGATAATATTTCTATAAACTCTGATATACACTTGAAGGGATCAAGTTTACTTGTTGCCTGGTTTGTGGAATTTTTTTTTTTTTTGGTACTGGGGAACCAGGGGCATTCTACCTCTGGGCTATACCCCCAGTCCTGTTTTTTATTCTTTAGTTTGAAACAGGGTTTCACTAAATTGCAGAGAGCCTAAGTAGCTGAGGCTGGCTGTAACCCTGATCCTCCAATCTTAGTCTCCCAAGTACAAGCACGTGCCACCACGCCCGGCTCTGTGGATTTTTTTTTTTGACTCATGGTATATTTCAGATGAAATCATAATGTGGAGGAATGAGAATAGGTTAAGATTTTCTTCCAGGTGAACTTATAGACTATACTGGTTTCATATATTCTTTTTTTTTTTTTGCGGTACTGGGGATTGAACTCAGGGGCATTCTACCTCCGAGCTATACCCCCAGCCCTAATTTTTATTCTTTATTTTGAAACCGAGTCTCACTAAGTTGCGGAGTGCCTCACTAGGTAGCTGAGGCTGGCCGGGAACCCGGATCCTCCGTCTCAGCCTCCCGAATGCTGGGATTACAAGCGTGCGCCACCACGCCCGGCTTCATAAATTCTTTCTTAGTGACCTCAAGAGGTGGCAGTGGGATGCTCTGCATCAAATTGTGTAAAGGAGGAAGACTCCAGCAGAGGGGAGGAACAGACATGCCACAAGATGGTGTGGCACCTCGGTAGCTGGTCCCTTGGCAACACAGTTCTGGAAGCCTATATTCCAGAACTCAAGGAGTAAATCAAAATAACTAGTAAGTGAATCTGCCATCTCTGTTCTGTTATTAAGGCCAACATATGTATTGATTTCCTTCTAAATTCTATTTCATGATACCAAATGAGCATTTAAAAAGCCAAAGAACCCTCAAAAAACATCTTGTATACTCCCAAGTCCCTACTTAGGCAACACCAATACTCATAAATACCTCAAACACTGTACGACAGATGGAGGTGATCACACATGGAAAAACTTGAACAAAAATTTATTTCTTAAATTTAAAGAATTAGGGTTGATATATAATAACATTTATGATAATATTTAGAGTTATGTCAACATAAAAATGATACCTGTGATTACAACTAGCACATGCAATTCACTGCAAAGTTAAAAGTATACACAATACACAAGCCTTCCAAATGAAGTCAGATGAGGTGGGGTGAAACAGCAAGTAAACGTGAAAAGATTGCACTTACAAGTACATGGGGCACGGCTACAATATGCAATGGAGACATACCTAATGCTGATCACTACATTGTGCTAGAAATTGCGTATTTTTAGAGTCTATCATTTCATATACATAAAGACAGAGTTTTCAAATACCCACCTTTATATTGTTTCTGACACATCACATTTTGGTATTCATGTAACAGCATTTGAAACCTGTAGTTATCAAAGCTTGTGTTCAAGAGATAAAAGATCTGGAAAATCTGTCACCATTGCTCTTCAGTGCATTTTCATCATGATCCATCAGCTGTATAAACAACTGGGTAATGAAATTAACCAGTTTCAGGAAGTTACCGACTGGAAAAAACCCTTTAAAATATAGGAACAGCCAGATGTGGTGGCGCACTTTTGTAATCCCAGTACTTGGGAGGCTGAGACAGGAGGATCGTAGGTTCATGGTCAGCCTCAGCTACTTAGTGAGGTCCTCCACGACTTAGTGAGACCCTGTTTCAAAATTAAGAATAAAAAATAGGGCTGGGGGTGTAGCTCGGAGGTGGAATGCCCCGAGTTCCAACCCCAGTACCACAAAACAAAAACAAAAACAAATGAATGACATAATAGCTCACTCTGAGCTGCCACCTTTTTATCTGTAATGCAGTGTATACTAGAATATCATGTTAATGCACAGACTAATAGCATGTATGATGGAAAAACTGATTAATTAAAAAAGATAATTTGGCTTTAGAAAAAAATTTTTTTTTACTCACATCTGAATTAAATCTGAAAAGGAACTGCTGCCAAGGACCAGTCTAAAGAATTAGGCTGTAATTTTGCTAGTTTACATACCTCCTTTGAAATCTATGATAATACCCAATTTTAGGCTAACCCTAAATACCTTGCTATTTTATGGATACATATTTTAAAATTTACAGAAAAGTGCAAAAATTCTTTTAAAACAATTTTACCTGGGCAATATAATCTAACAGTAATGCTATAATAGAAAGCTATCCCAATAATTTTTTAGAGAATTGTACTTTAGGTTTTATGTAGATTACTTTGATATTTTACCCATCTCACCAAAATAAAACTAAAACAGAAGTGTATGCTTTAGTAATTTGCTCTTAAAACCAACTGCAAAATCAAACAGGAGAAAAATCACATGGAATAAGATAGAATGGAAGAAGCTCTCTCCTGCTTGATTAAATATATGCCAGAAATATTTTTGTTTTTAAGTAAATAGAAATACTTTTTTTGGAATTCTATAATTATACTTTTATGTCATGGTTTTAACTAGTTAATTATTTGGTTAGGAAAGATATCTTTAAAGAGTACATTTGTCTGACTTCTATTCCTAAAACTTTTAGATATTCTATTTTAAATGAGTTTAATAAATGTCTTATAAGTATATTTAACTTCATTAACCTTTAATTTCACAATAAGAGCTAGGGTCACTTGATGACTCCATGTGGCAATATCCCTTATCAAGGAATAAGGCTGAAATTAATGAACTAGAGAACAGTCATGAAGACATATGAATGATTTTTCACTCTTTTTCATGCTTCTACTCAAATACTGGGTATGTTTCTGAGTACTGACTGATTCATGCTAAAAAAGGATTAACATTTTAGATTTTAACAGGCAACAGGTCTGAAGTTTTATAATTTTCTAACAGTTATTCAACATTAGGTCTTTATGATAGGTAAGGTAGGATACAAAAAAACACCAGTAACACAGTTAAATTACAATTGTGTAATGTAAGTTGGATTTTTTTTAATCCTAAAAGGGGCATTTGCACTAGAAGTAGTGATAGTTTTGTCTACATAGAGGCTGTGTTCTGACATACTAGTATGAAATCACTTTTAGACACTAGAGATTTAAAGAGTATAAATCAATTAACCTTATTAGCCTACTTTTTTCGTAAATAAACCAGATATGCTTTCTTGCCTATCTGCCATATAATGTACATGCACCAAAACATAGATTACTCTAAAACATGCTCTAGGAAAGTAATTTTGTACTTAAAAACAAATTTTATGATTGCTTAGGTTGAAGATGCACATTATATATTAGTGCTCAAATATCTATTTTTTCCTGGATCAATTTTTCACTGTAACTATAGAACCATTTAATATATCTTAAGTGCTCTGTGGCATTCACTCACCGTACCGTGTTCTATATGGGTTTCAACATGCAAATTTACTTACATGAGGTCTTTTCTTCAATGACCCTTGATTCTCATTCTCTTAGATGATAACTGCTTCACAGCAGTTATTCACATTTTATCATTGCTCCCCGAATGTACAAACTTCACACTACAATTCGCTATGAGGAAGGTTACAGCTAAACATGCTCACAGCAACATGACTATTTATTTTCAGGAAATGGAAAATATAATAGTAAATTTCTGGACAGACATATACATAGCAAGACAGATCCAGCCCCAATCTGAACTGGCATTTGATGACCAACTTGAACAGTGGTGACATAACTATCTCATTGTGTGGGTTTGGGTCTCTCTGTCCCTACTTGACCTCTGTGTACCTTATTTTCCATATCTACTTCTAATCTTGTCATTTTTATCAATCTCATGTTGATTTTGCCTAGTAGAAACTGAATATATCAGAATAAAGCATCTACTCTGCTTCACAAAGATCATATGTAAAATAACTCAGAAAAGTATTAGGCAGCAAATAATTATAAGAATACAAATGATAAAACATATTATAACAGGAAGTCTAATATGAACAATATTCAGAGTAAAAAACAGATATTTCAACTGTAAAATATACCAATTTTATTAGCTGTTTACTCTTTCATAACCTCTATAAACTATTTTAAGTCTGCCTGTTTTCTCAAACTTTAAGTATAATAGAAAAACAAACCTATTTCCTCTGAACTCCCTTGAGGGTAGTTGTCAACCACTGATAAAACATAACCATTTCTTCTTATTTACTCAGCCCCTATCTTTAGCCCCTACCTCTGTGTTACCTGGGATGGCATAAATGCATTAGTGACCTTAACATTAAACCCTGGAAACCTGGCTCATTTCTCCTATGAAGAAAGAGAAATGGAAGGAAGAGGTTTAAAATATTCCTAAATCACAATGTAGAACAAGTTCCACTCTACCTCAGAAATGGCATATATTAAAACATTATCTTTTGCTGGGTGTAGTGGCACATGCCTAAGTCTCAGCTACTCAGGAGTTGAGGGCAGGAAGATCTCTTGAGCCCAGGTGTTCAAGGCCAGCCTGGGTAACACCTAGACCTCTTCTCAAAAACAAAAATGAAAAACCCTGATCCTCATTTCTGAAAAGCAAAAATCAAAACTCTCTGTTAATTAGGTATCCTCAGGATAAGGATATTTGCTAACTGTGATGTTTACTAAAATCAACATGTACATTTTGGGGGTTCTGTTTTTTGTTCTCAGGAATATTGCCATCTAAATTAGTTTGCTTCAAACACCGACTAGAAAAAGATAATTTTAAACCTTAACATACTTAGAAATAAAAACAAGATGTATTCAATTAAAATACATTTTAAGCTAAGGACATATTGTATAAAGTGCTCTGTCAAATTTTGTGAAGTCTGAACAGGTGTTTGTGTGTATATATATATCTCTATATATAGGTATATATATATATGTATATATATATAGAGAGATCTATATCTACATAGATATCTATATATAGATACATACCTATATATAGATATCTATATCTACATAGATATCTATCTACATATAGATATCTACCTATATATAGATACATTAACAATTTAAGCATTTAAAAATGAACAATTTTTAAAACGCATGCAAGAGTTTGTGGTGTTCATTCCTAGCTCTTATTATAAGGGCACTCTGCTGAGTTTGTGAAATGGACTTTCAAAGAGATTGTCAATAATAAAAAGCAAAGTTTTGAAACCTTAGTGAGATTTTTGATTATATAGTATTGAAAATTAGTATTTTTAATCTGCCAAGTTAAAGCTCTGGAATTTCTTTTCTCCAGTTACAACTGGCAGTACCATTACCAATAGAAGGGAACTAATGAATATCCTGCAAAACTATAAATGAACCATTTCTCTTGTCAGATCTCAGAAACCAGGCTCAGATAGTTATGCCTTATGAACATCTTAAATTATGGTGTCAGATGAAGTAGAAGATCCAGACCTTGGTCTTCTTTTTATATTAACCATCCCAAAGCCACTTTTTGGATGATTATTCTCATTAAAATCAGTATAGCTGTTCTAAGTATATCACTGCTTGAATACCCTCTGTTTTATATGTAGCAAAACATAAAGTTTAATTTATAAATTTCAGGCAAGCTTTCTGTTTTTCTTCAGTGCAAACATCCTAAAACAGCACAAAGTCATTTAGCTATTCAGAAGATAAAGTCAGTTTCTGTAGTGCTTAAAGTAGAATTCCAGGTATTCTGGAATGGAAACAGCCCAGATGAGATTTTTATCCTGCAGGGCAAAATGATCATCTTCAGTGAGCGAAGATTATTTTTCATCTGAAATCACAGATAAAATGTTTTTTAGCTTTTTAGGTACTGAAGTTGTATCAGGAACTAGTCTTTCACTGAGGCATGTAGCCACCTTGTCTTACAGTCTGTGGTAGGTAACTTTTAGGCATTCCTTCATCAGTTGCAGCCTCTACCCCAACTGTTTCCAATCTTTCCACTTGTCCCTCCGTCCCTGGGGCAAAAGCATCTGCTGCAGAAACTTCCTGAAACATTTTTATTTGCCCAGATCCACAAGACTGTGAAATAAGATCTGAAATTTGCTGTTGTTTAAGTCTCACAAAATCTTCCTCATTGCCTGATGAAACTTGTTTTGACCTTTCAAAATGTGAAATATCTGGACTGGTTTCAGGTTGACTGCAGTTTTGTTTGAAATATTGTTGCCTGGGCAAAACTCCATCACTGCTGTCTACATTATCTACCAACTGTAGATCTTCTGGTCGCTCCTCTGAATCTAACAAGGGCTGGGTGGACTCAGATCTTGAGAAGACTTGGACCGAGGGAACCTGGTGTCTGTAGCCACTATGCACCACAGTAGAATACTGGACAGTACTTGAAGTGTTTTGTGTAGATTCATTTTCATCACTGCTAGAAATGCTTGGCCTAGATGATGACATGCATGAAGATCCTCCAATACCACTGCTGTGTCCTTCAGTACTAATTTTTTCTTTCTTGAATAGGTCCAGTGATTTCAGATCCTCTGGAAAAGGCTTTTTGTCATTTGCTTCTATTTCTACAACACTTACATCAGTGAAATTGCCATCTGAATACATTTGATCTTTTGAATTAAAATTGTGCTAGAAAAGAGAGAAAGCAGATTATTACCTATGGCATGCTCCTCTAGAAACTGTCAGAGGTAATGCATTTCTGGAACTCCTCAGTAACTTTCTTTCAGTGATGTGGAAATAATCAGTCACTAAATCATTGTTGACTACCCTAATTGCAGGTAATGGAATATAAAAGGAGCTAAGAAGTCTGAATGAGTAAGAAGTCCATATTTCCTTAGAATTTCCAAATCAGTAGTGTTGGTGTTACATTTTGATAAACTAATTGTCTACAAATAATATTTAATATTTCGTACCAATAATTGGCAGCCTAGGGTTAACTGAATAGAAAAACTAGGAAACATTCAGAGGGAAATGCACTAGGTGCTTTCTGTATTTATGTTTCTATCACATTAACCTCAATATGCTGTATGGTTATAATGCATCAACAAAAGTATATTAAAAATAAAACAAAACTATATAGCACATCTTTAATTTGTTAATATAAAACTCAAGGTTGTTAAGAGAATACAAATACAAATGAATTCCCCTTTGGGATGTGTTTTGAGTTTGAAGAGTTTGGCCGGGCGTGGTGGAGCACACTTGTAATACTTACTTGGGAGGCTGAGACAGGAGGACCATAGGTTCAAGGCCAGCCTCAGCTACTTAGTAAGGCCCTCCACAACTTAGTGAGACCCTGTTTCAAAAATAAAGAATAAAAAATAGGGCTGGGGGTGTAGCTTGGAGGTAGAATGCCCCTGGGTTTAATCCTCATTCACACACACACACACACACACACACACACACACACACACACACACACAAATTAGAGTTTAGTGTAGGTCTCAAGAAATCATTTCATTAGTGCTGAAATGGTAGACGTTAAACTAGGTTTCAAGATCATATCCAATTTTAAATGCTTGTATAATAGTTACCATCACATAGCAGTTTTAGCACTTCAAGTTTTCAGTTTGTAAGTTCAATCAAATATCTATACTGTTTACTGAATAGAATTAGGAATATCAGACAAATATGCTGAGATGATACCCCCCTAGGTGTATTACTTAAAATGGGGGGGGGTGTTGGGGTTTGAATCCAGGGGTATTCTACCTCCAAGCTACATCCCCAGCTCTTTGTTCCTGTTGTTAAAACAACGTCTTGCTAAGTTGCTGACGCTGGCCTCAAATCTGTGATTCTCCTGTCTCAACCTCCCAAGTACTGGGATTATAGGCAGGCACCACTGCGCTCGGCTCAGCATTATTTAAAATTTTGACTATAATTTTCACTTATGTTCAATTTTTGTTTCATTTCTTTTTCTCTTTTTGGCAGTACTGGGGACTGAACCTAGGAGTGCTCTACCACTAAACTATATCCACAGCCCTTCTAATTTTTAATTTTGAGACAAGGTCTCACTAAATTGCTAGGCTGGCCTCAAACTTTCGATTCTTTTGCCTCAGCCTCCAAGTAAATGAGATTACAGGTATGCACCACCACACCTGGCTCATTTACTTTTTTATTCAGCCTGAACATCTTTAGGTTGGGCTCTCTAAGTGTATCCTAATATGCCTGGGTATTATAAACAACTCAAGCATTTTATCTTACCCTTGGAGGAGTGTGAGGTGACCACTGGGCAATATGACTCTTTGAAGGATCTGGAACATTAGGCCAGATGTGTTTTTTAATTCTGAAGAGAAGAGAAAAGAAACATGTTATATGTAGAACTACATGTAATAGATGACTAATAGTCTCTATTTCTAAATAGGTCATCAAGAAACTTAAGAACCAAACCAATTAACAAAAGAACAAAAAAATCCCTACTATACTCTAAAGCAAAACAATGTATTTTTCTTATAACCAATAAAATAATACTGTTAAAAATGCAAAAGGATATTAATGTATTCATAATGAAAAAAAGAGCTAACAAGGCTAATGCTAATAACCTGTTTTCAATTTAAATAATCTCTTAAATCCTGCAATAAAACCACTTAAAAACTTCATCTGAGTTACAACAGATTGGGTACACTCTCTCCCAATGAAAACAAAAGCAAAAATGTTTAATTTCCAACTAACAGTATCTAGGTAGATTAAAATGTTGATATTGACACCAAATAAAATATGATAAATTTGATTTTTTAACAAGGAAGAAAAGTTCATATGGTATTGGCATAAGAATAGACAGAGTTTAAAGGAACAGAATTGAGAGTCCAGAAATAGATACAAATTTATACAGACAACTGACTTTTGGCAAAGATGCCAAGGCAATTCAATAGCAAAAAGAATCTTTTCAAAATAAGTTATGTTAAAAATTGATATCTGTGGGAATAAATAAACCTTGACCCTGAACTCACACCATGCACAAAAATTAACTCAGAGTAGATTATAGACCTAACAGATAAAAACTACCAAACTTCTAGCGGGAGAAAATATTTTTGACATTGAGTTAGGCAGAGATTTTTATGAATGAATCAAAGGGAAAAAACTGATAAAATGGACTCCAGAAGTTAAAAACTTTGCTTTTCTTAAGTTATAGTTAAAAAAACAAAATAGCTATACAGAGATCAGGACAAAACTCACTAAACATATAGTTAACAAAAATTTTGAAACTAGAGCGTATAAAAAACTTTGCATTTATATGCTAATTAAGTATTAACAAATTAGAAAATGTGCAAAAATTCCAATAGATTCATCACAAAGATACATGTGATACATAAAAAGGTCAATTAATAATTGTAAAGGAGCCGGGCGTGGTGGCGCACGCTTGTAATCCCAGCATTCGGGAGGCTGAGACCGGAGGATCCGGGTTCGCGGCCAGCCTCAGCTACCTAGTGAGGCACTCCACAACTTAGTGAGACCCGGTTTCAAAATAAAGAATAAAAAATAGGGCTGGGGGTGTAGCTCCGAGGTAGAATGCCCCTGAGTTCAATCCCCAGTACCGAAAAAAAAAAAAAAATTGTAAAGGAAACAGGTATTAAAACCATACTGAGACATCCACTAGAAACATTCACTAAAATGCAAAACTGACAGAACCAAATGTTGGTAATGATATTGAACACTGCTGGTGGGAATGTGAGATGGTGAAGCCACTTTGAAAGAGTGAGGTAGTTTCTTAGATAGCTGAACACATACTTACTACATGACCCAGCACTCCCAATCCTAGATATTCATTCAAGATAAACAAAAGCATATGCCCAAAGTTTTGTATGTGAATGTTCATAGCACTACTATACAAAATGGCCCCAAATTAAAAACAAGCTAAACTTTTGTTAACAGATGGCAACATTTGGCACATCCATACTATAGAATACTATTCAGCAATAAAAAGGTGAAGAGTATTAGTATATGCAACAACATGAGTAAATCTAAGAAATATTACACTAACAGAAAGGCATCATACCCAAAAGATTATGTGCTATTTGATTCTATATATATGAAATTCTAGATAAGGCAAAACTACAGTTACAGAGAGTAGATTAGTGATTGCCTGGGGTCAGGGGTTGAGAGAGAGGATTGATTATAAGCAACAAGGAAACTTTTCAGGGTGAGAGAAATGTTTTATATCTTGATTGTGGTGACAGTTATACACCTGTACATAATTATAAAATTTTATCAAACTTAAAATAGGTTAATTTTACTGTGTAAATTACAGCTCAATAAAACTGGAAAACTATGCAAAAATATGAATAAGAGTACTTACAGGTCTCGTTTATTAAAGCAGAACAATACTCCCAGAAGAGTTGTCAATAGGAATGCTAAGCAAACAGGCACAACTATGGCTTCTATTTCTCCTTGAGCTAAAACAAGAGAAAAAGAAAGGGCATGATGAGAAATAATAGTTAACACATAAACAAAGGTGAAATAACACAACTTCTCAACAGGATTACTGTTGAAAAGATGAAGTACCAACCTACTTTTTTTCTTCAGTCTTTTCACACTTTAAGGTAATTTTTTCTCCCCTCTCTCTCCTTGGTAAATTATATGCTAACCATTTATCTTTACACAGTGACCTGGCTATGCAGAAGTATAAAATATACATTGGTAGGAGAAATAAAATGACTTGGTTCGGTTTACTGAAGAGACAACATACCTGGTAAGTAAGAGCTTTCAAACCCAACCATTCCTTACACTTATGATCTGCACTCAGAGTCTTAGCCAAAGCTTGTCTTTATTCTAATATTCATCACTGTGTAGGAAAATTACATCTGAATTAATATCAACACTGGGGAGGACTGGAAAAGCTAGAAAACAGTCTTAACTGAACTACAAACCTAACTTTCTACAAAGAAATTAAAATGCAATTCAGATTAAAATTTTAAGAGTTATTATTTTCAAAAAGAGGATATGAGAAATGCTCACTAGACAGGAAGAGTAGCATAAGTGAGAATAATTCATCAAAAAACCAAGCAAATCTGAGATTCCTAAATCCTACACAGATCCCTATCTGCATTGAAAAGATGACTTACTAATCAAACAAATCACTAACTGGGGCAACTAACATTGGAGATATTTCTAAATAGCGTTCCTTATGGTTTTTTCTGGTTAGCTCTTCCATCCTACCCCCATCTTCCTCCCAGCTCTTTTGGTGCTTGGGATTGAATCGGGGCCTTGCTTATACTATGTTCCCATTCTATCACTGTGCCTTCAACCCCCTTTTAGTCTTTTACAGGACAAAAATGTGTGAAAGTAATATTGTATAACTATTCACTTAGTTTTATCTTTCCACCAAACAATGGCCCTCTGTAATAACTCTGCATCCCATGAAACCATTAGAAATCAAGAAATCAGAATGATGCCAAGAAATAAACTATGGGTTAAAAAGACTAACTCTTGAATAAGGACCTCATATATAGAATTCCTAACCACTTCAGGCAGAGGCTTTCCTCTATACCTGCTAATCTTCTGCTTTTGTTTTATGCCCTGGGCCTTTGCTCATACCACTCTCTAAAATGTGTTCTTTTTCCTATTTGTCCACATCCTAACTTCAAGGCTGCAGCATTAAAATCTTTAAAGTTGAATCCTTCCCCAACCCCCACCACTGATATCTTTAAACCCCTACTCTATTTACTATCTACATGGCCCAATAGTTCTCCATTTGTTTTATTTATTTTTGTCATAATGTTCTTTAGGGTAAGACCCATGATGTCTTGTGAAAAAGTCATAATGAAAGCTATAAATACATAATTGAAAAAAAAGCATATCAGGTAATACTACTAAGTATGATCTAATTTTTAGAAAAAGATGTATACGTAGAGAAGATAAATGTTATTTTTGGGGGGTGAGTAATTAGGACTAATTTTTCTTCCTATTTGTATTTTACTATATAATAATGAGAATTACTTTTGTAATTAGGGAAAATTAATAAAGTTTTATTATTTTTTGATGTTTTATTTCAAGTATTATTTGCTATATGTTTATTCCATCAACATGTTACCACCTGGGACAAACTTTATGCCCCCAAATATATTTATTATTGGTCTTCTTAGAAAAGCTCAGGATCTTTTATTGTCCATTGTATGTAGTCACTCATCCATTTATCCTCTCCTTCAGCAATCACCATAGCAAATAGGAACATGGAGATTACTATTTATCATTCCCCTTACAGGCATTTGGGAGTGAGAGCTACAAATACAATTACACAAAAATAGGATAATTTCAATAATGATTCAAATAGTGAGAACAAGAAAGAATGCAGTATATGTCTTCTTTTGGGAGAATATAGGCACAGCCCAAATGAGAGGTGAGGACCTACACTAGAACAATGCACATGGAAAATTAAGAAAAAGGTGGACAGAATAATGAGGAGCTTAAAGAAAGAGCTGATTATGAAAGGGTGGGTGCAAACAATAACTAGCCATAATCAATAGGTCTTACACTTGGCTTATGTGAAGGAAAAAGACAGGAATAAACTTACTGCAATAACATCTAAATTTCTGGTTTCAGCAGAGTTGGATAGTTGTGCCATGGAACAAAGGAATAGATATGTATTTGAGAAGGAAAAAGAGGATGGCTGAAGTCATGGACAAGGAGTTTGAAAAGGCAGACAAGGAAATAAGGCCAAGAATAGAGCTATGAGCAGAAAAGAAAAAGAAGGAAGTATCAGAGAGGGAGGAGATTTAAGAGAACCCAAGGAGAAAAACTAAGAAAGGTATGGCTAGAAGAACCAGGGGAGGAGGGAAAGGCAATAGATTCTATGCTGAAGAGAACACAGAAAAGGTGAAGACTAAAAACATGGACTGGATATGATAACTAAGGTTTTTAATAAGAACGCCAGGTTTCGAGGGAGTGGTGGGGTTGGAAGCCTGATTTCAGGAGGTTAAAGACTGTGCTGGAGGAACAAGTGGAGATTCTGAGGTAGACTTATTTAACCTGAAGGAACAGGGGCAGGTAAGAGGGAAAGCTACTATACTCAGCTCAGAGGGGAAAAAAAAATGAACCCTCTTAGAAAGATATCAAAATTCTTTTGGGATTTGGAATACAGGTGAATTCAGTCAGAAAGTTAATAAAACACCAAAAGAGTGAGAAATAATATTTTAAAAAACTAGATAAATATAAAAATCATAATTTCTATGAATCCAAAGGTGAACTTTTTTTTTTGCAATGCTGGTGATCAAACCCAGGATATGCAAGGCAACTGCTCTACCACTGAACTATAACCCCATCCCCTAAAGATGCACTCTTAAAATAAAATTTTAGCACAGTAAGTCCATTTCTAGTTTGATTAAATTAAAAAAAAAACAAAACAAAGATCACACTACATTATTTCTTACCAAATTTTGGTGTAGTAAAAGTGAATTCTGGACCATCCTTTCCACCTTCATCTGTGTATGCTGTCATTCGTACCATGTACAATGTGTCACTAGTCAAAGAAGACAGTGTATACTCTGTGTGGGAAGAATCCACATTCACAGCTGGAAGAAATTTTAAAAAACAACTGTTATTCAGTGATACTGCTTCATCTGTCTTGGCATTGCAAAAGTATTAAAAAGGAGTAAAAATATTTTTCCCAGAAAATAACCTTCTTAACTCTGACATAATATTCTTCTGTAAGCCCAACAACATAATAAATTTTTAATAAAGCCATGAACATAACCATAAGACACATTCACAGGTGTCTCCTAAGGACACTATATACTCTAATAAGATATACAGCATAGTAAGGTGAGAAATTAGTATTTAAAAGCTTAATAACCAATAGTTTTATTACCAGTTTCATTTCCAATGATCGTTTTATAAAATATAGTGTAATTTCTGATAAATCCATTCTGAACATCAACAGGAAGTTGGTCCCATTCTAAGACAGCTTCATTTTTCCCCACTTTTTTTGTCCGAACAGTAGGTCCTTTGGAAGGTGCTGTAATAGAATAAATGTATTTGTAACAGAACTTAGAAAATAACTAAAGTTTAGTAAAATTTCCTTATAACAGAATTATTTAAATATGAGAAATATCCTTATTTAAAAGTCATTAAATGTCTTTGATAATACTAAACATTTTTCAGGGAAAGCTGAGTTTAGACTTACGAGCTTGTTTAAGGTATGCCTTTGTTGATTCAGGGAGTCCTGGTGCATTAGCATATACTGGAGTAATTGTTATCAAATAACATTTGCTCTCCACTAGTTTTCCTAAAATAAGAAGAGCAAGTTAAGCATCTTTTCCCAAATGAAAAATTCAACTTAATTTCATTATTTATTTTTACATTATAATTTCACGACCACTTAATTTTCCTTTCTTTTAAAAGGGCAGTTTTCTCAAGTAAGCATTGCCTTTTGTTGTATGGGACTCAGAACTAATAGAGTAAAACTGTTTTAAAAAAGTAAAAGGTTATTTTTATTGCCAATATAATAGATACAAATATATTGTTAATAAAATTAGTGATTATATTCAGGATTTATAAAACACTAATCTCGAATTATATTGGATCTTAGACAACTCATATATTTTACCGAATTTTCTTGAGTACTGTCTAATGAGAAAGAAGCCATTAATAAGACCTAGGGAAAAGCACTAATGGTCCTGGCTTTTCATATGAGTTAGAAAAAGAATTTCTGATAATTTCTCCGACAATTTTTAAAGAAAAATTTATCTTAAATATAGTACTTCTTTTATTTATAATCCCTCCAAATTATCAAAGTAATCTATTCTTTTAGTATGCAACAGTAACATTGTTCTTTTTATACAATATATTATGTATCCTATCAGCAGAGGTGTTTCTTATACTGAAGTTTATACCTTTAAGAACTTATATTTCCCACAGCTATTACTCATGAAGTAATATGCTCCCATATTTTCAAGAAATGAACAGTTTTTAAATTCTGTATTAATAGTGACATTGTCAGGACTAAGATTTGAAATCTTAATGTCTCCAGAGCCTATGCTATGCTTTTTAAGCTTTTTAGGTTTCTATTATCTAATTATTCCCAATTTATCTCCTCCCTAGCTAAACTATGTTTTTTTAATTTGATAAATTTAAAAAACTAAACAACCAAGTTTATTTAAACTGCACATTAAATAATAGGCTAGTAACTGGGTGTGGTGTTGTATGCTTCTAATTCCAGAGACGCAGATAGCTGAAGCAGAAGGATGTCAAGTTCAAGGCCAGCTTTGGCAATTTAGCAAGACCTTGTCTCAAAATAAAAAGGGCTGGGGGTGTAGCTCAGTGGTATAATATTCCTGGGTTCAACCCCCAATACTGAGGAGAAAAAAAAGAAAAGTGATTATCCTTTATTGAAAAAGCACATACTTGCTGAATGCTTTTTTCTCTTTAAAGCTTTCTATCACTTTATAACCACAAAAGTAGTACCTTACCACATAGAACAATCCATTGTGGAGCTCTATAATCCCATTACTTTCTGTCTTGTGTTAGTATTTCCAATGGAAAGGTATAAGAAACCTGTTTTCTGGTTTGGCTTCCCCTACTTGATGGCTATAAGAAGTTAAATATGTTATCCAGATGCTCTAGGAACTCTTCTCATTTGAAGGATGAGGAAGTTAAATCATTTACAAAGAACATACAACCAATCAGTAGGAAAGGCTGGGCTGTCTTCTATTTCTCTATTACTTTATAATTTTGTATTACTGTGGTGAGAGAACCATATTAGGGTATAAAAAAAAAGACAGTATTAACCCCATTCTGTCCACAGGGAAACCCTGTAGTTCAGAGAGGTTAAGTGTGATTTCTTGAGAGTAATAACTAATACATAACCCATCTAATAACTAGTGGGGTTATGATAAATTGGTCCTTTCCTTTTTTTGGTGGTACTAGAGATTGAACCCCAGAGGTATTCTACTTATGAGCTACATCCCAGTCCTATTTTATTTTATTTTTATTTTGAAGCAGGGTCTTGATAAGTTACTGAGGGCTTGCCAAATTGCTGAAGGTGGCTTTGAACCTGCAATCCTCCTGTCTTAGCCTCCCAAGTACTGGAATTACAGGTGTGTGCCACTATGCCTAAATTGGTCCTTTTCAATGGACCACAATGCCTATAAACCAGAAAAGAATATGCAAGAGAAAAATCTGTCTTAAAGAATTAGAAAAAAGACATCAACTTAAATGTTTCTAGCTGGGTATACCTCTTAAATAGGTGCGATGCACAGTACCATCTTCTTGCTGCCAGTCTGGGATACAGGGCGACTTATCCGATAACACACACCATTCGAGTATATATTTCTTTACAGATTTTCTTGGAGCAGTCCATTCTACCCAAAGCCTGTTATCTTTGGGGAATGCTTTAAGATCCGTTACAGGGTGAGTAGCTTTAAAACAAAGTTTGATACCAAAATAATAAGTAAACATTCACAAATTTGAAATTTTGATATTTGTAATCATTTATAAAATGTGATTTATCAAATTCTGTAGCATATAACATGTATTTCCATGAATAAAAGCAATTTATCATATCTTAAATGTAAGACAGTCTATTTAAACTCAAATTCTTGCTTTCTCCAAATTCTTAAAATGTTTTATGTATGTAGGTCATATGCACAGAAAGTTATCAAAGCCTTGAAATAATACTTCAAAAATCAGGTAAGTATTTGAAAAAATGCTTAATTAAGTAGCTTACTACAAAGTTTAAGTGAGTCACGTAGGGATAAGAAGTATTTCCATACATCCTGATGATATTTGCCTGCTGACTGATTTCATGTTGCAATCATCTTAGACTACTTGTGGTTTTTACAGGATCCCTAGTCATACCTAACCACTTTTTTTCATCCATAAACTAAGCTCTGTTTAATAGACACAAACCTTGAAAGTCACAGGCAGGGATAGTTAAAGCAGATGCATCTGACTTGCCAACCAGATTTCGTGCTGTTAGAGTTGCTATGTAGCGGTCATCTGTGAGATTTACTGTCAATTTTGTATCATTTACTGTGTAATTTTGCAAATGTGATTTCCATCTTGTAAGAGTCACTTCATAATCCAAAATTTTCCCATTGGCTTCAAAAGGAGGCAAGGTCTGTAATAAAATAATTTTTAAAAATTTCACGAATCTTTAATATTCCATTTTTCATGTTTTATCATTGTGTTTTAGATTTTATCATTGTGTCAAACCTCTAAACACTTCATTGGAAGGGACTAGAGAACTCATTCTACACTCAGGACTAAAGTAAGACTACTAGCCACTGGATAAGGAATAGAAGGAAAACCACATCTGAACAAGGACAATGAGTACCACTCAATTAGCTTCTAGTTCTGCATAGGATTCTGTGCTATGAATATGCTAACCTATATAATTTATGCTTGAATATTTTTCCCTACCTTTTTTAGTATGATGTACTTGTGTATCAATTTACTAGCATACATTTTGATTGCTCCAAACCTTTATTATTTTCTACAAGACACCCTGGTAAATTCAATAGAGTACACAACAGGATCCTTCTTTTTGCAGAACTTATACTTTCATAGAACTATACTGAAATACCTGAGATATTATCTGCAGATTACAAACCTGACTTCTTTATAGCCTTTTTTGTGTTTCTATTTATTAAAATCATCAAATGCTTTGCTAATATTAAAATGAATAAAAATTTAAGTGTTAAAACTTGCACACATATGCCATTAAAATGCATTTATGTAAGATATAAAGAAATATGAACTTTTGATTTTATTTTTTTTTTACCTTCCATATGAGCTGTACAGATCTATAGCCATGAGTATGGGATGGATTTATCTTATACCAGAAACTTGGTGCTTTGGATGGTCCTAAAGAAAACACAAACTTTTAAAAAGTGTTTTTATCTTAATAATACAGTAAAATCCTGTGAATTACTTCCTTACTTTGTTCTTGCCCTTCAATTACATGGTGTCTCTAGTTCTACAGCAGCATTTTCCCATCTCATCAAGATATACCTGAGCCGGGCATGGTGGTGCACGCTTGTAATCCCAGCATTTGGGAGGCTGAGACCGGAGGATCTGGGTTCGCGGCCAGCCTCAGCTACCTAGTGAGGCACTCCGCAACTTAGTGAGACTCGGTTTCAAAATAAAGAATAAAAAATAGGGCTGGGGGTATAGCTCGGAGGTAGAATGCCCCTGAGTTCAATCCCCAGTACTGCCAAAAAAAAAAAAAAAAAAAGATATACCTGGGTTTTTCTTTAGACAGGATGATAACTTGATGATTTATATTATAGTTGGTTTGTTTTTTAAAGATGAGATCTTGCTATGATGCCCATGCTGGCCCTAAACTCCTGGATTCAAGTGATCCTCCTACCTGAGATTCCCAAGTAGCTGAGAATATGGGCCTGTGCTACTGTGCCTGGCTATAGATTATAATAGAACTCCTTTCTAGTCGAGTGTGGTGGCGCATGCTTGTAATTCCAGTACTTGGGAGGCTGAGACTGGAGGATCCAGGTTCGCAGCCAGCCTCAGCTACTTACTGAGGCCCTCCGCAACTTAGTGAGACCCTGTTTCAAAATAAAGAATAAAAAAATAGGGCTGGGGGTGTAGCTCGGAGGTAGAATGCCCCTGGGTTCATTCCCCAGTACTGCCAATAAAAAACAAAACAAAACAAAAAATAAAACACACAAGAACTCCTTTTTAATCTCAAAATTATAAAGATATAAACTGGGAGTGATGGCACATGCCTGTGATCCCAGTATTTGGGAGGCTGAAACAGGATGATCAAAAGTTTGAAAACAGCAAGTAGCGAGTAGTAAGATTCTCAGCAACCCAGCAAGACCCTATTTCAAAACAAAACAAACTGAAAATGAAAAGGGCTGGGCATGTAGCTTGGAGGTAGAATACCCCTGGATTTAATCTCCAGTAACACACACACACTTATAGGTACAATCTATTCTAAGCAATAACCAACAGGCATCATATTTTTTATTTCTTACTCAGGTATCTATCTTAATCTCAGTGTTGGCAGCCTTCCCTCCAGCCTTGTGATCTACCTATCCTCTCTTCTGTTTTGTTGCCTCTTTATGACCAACACATCACTGTTTAGATTTTTTTTTTTTTTTTTTTTTTGCGGTACTGGAGGTTGAACTCAGGGGCATTCTACCTCTGAGCTACACCCCCGCCCTATTTTTTATTCTTTATTTTGAAACCGGGTCTCACTAAGTTGCGGAGTGCCTCACTAGGTAGCTGAGGCTGCCGAGAACCCGGATCCTCCGGTCTCAGCCTCCTGAATGCTAGGATTACAAGCGTGCGCCACCACGCCTGGCTGTTTAGATTTTATTCAAGTACTTTCTCATTTTATTTATTACCAAATCTTGCAATTATATTTACAATAATTTAAAAAAATTAGTTAATACTACTAATTCTAATTTTTTTTACTAATCTCTTCTGTAGCCACTGAGAAATAATCCTGTGGCATACAGTTTTCATTTTGAATCTTTTTCTATGCAGTCTCACCCTGTAGGTATCGATGGCAGCAGCTATGACTTAAAAACCTCCTCTACCATCTGTATCCCTTCACTTCTAGCTCTGTTAGAGATTTATGTCATTATGTCAAAAGGCAGAAGAGTACCTTTCTTCCCTAAGAATTTTCTCTCACTCTCATAAATGCCAAGAGAGAAAGCAATTTTGCTATCACTGATTTGGGAGTTCTCAACCAGATTCCTTTGACTTGATCAGGAATTGTTAAATTAGGATTCTTAGTGCCTTTAGAGGTACATGGGTCAATTTGAGGAACTTTATGAAACACTTCAAAAAACGTAGGCAAAATATTGTGATTAGTGTGTGCATTTTTCTAGGGGTATTCTACTTCCAAGCTACATCCCCAGCGTTATTTTTTACTGTTTATTTTGAAACAGGGTCTCACTAAGTTGCGGAGGGCCTCACTAAGTAGCTGAGTCTGGCCGCGAACCGAGATCCTCCTGTCTCAGCCTCCCAAGTACTGGGATTACTAACAGCGCCACCATGCCCATCTTACAATATTTGTAATATATAACATATATTATAATATAAAATATATATTATAATATGTAATAATATATATTTAATAATCCTGGTTTTGATAAACCAAGAATAATTCACAGTCAGAATTCTACTAGTTTCTTATCTTCATTTATTTATTTACTTACTGTCTTCATAGGTGATCCCACTTGCTTCTTCACTCCAGTCACTCCAAAAGCCCTTACCATCACTCTTCATACAGCGAATCCTAAACACATACTCTGTAAAGGGTTTAAGGTCCTGGACAGTGAATGAAAACCGTGTAGATGCTATATCTTCTGGAGGAATCTGAGAACAGAAAATTGAGTAACAACAAAACCCAATAAATAAAGATTTCTAACTTGTGTCTAATTCTAGAAGCTAATTTAATGAAATAAGACTAGTAAATTAAACTCAATGTCTGTAAAGATATAAATGCAAGGGGAAAAAACAGCCAAAATCAGTAAATTTTTAGGTTTGAGAAATATGGAAACATCATTTATTATCCTTACTTTCTTTTCTTTATTTCTTCTCTGGGGCCTGTAACACTTGGAATCTCAGCATGAAATAGATGGCATACTTAAGAGTTAATTCAAGGAGGGTTTAGTAAAAGGAGTATGGGCAAGTGCATAGGCACTTCTAGGTCCAGTTAGTACTCTGAGGCTGGTAGCCTTGGAGTTATCACCCATTAGTGGTAAGTAGAATCAAAACAAAGAACAGCACAGATAGCTCAATGTTATGGTAATAGTCTTTAAAAAAAGTTTTAAGTGAGCTGGGTGGCACACACCTATAATACTAGTAGTTGGGAGATTGAGACAGGAGGATTGAAGGTTCAAAGCCATCCTCAACAACTTACTGAGCCCTCAGCAACTTAGTGAGCCCCTGTTTCAATATAAAAAATAAAATAGAGCCGGGGGTGGTGGCACACGCTTATAATCCCAGCATTTGGGAGGCTGAGACCGGAGGATCCGGGTTCGAGGCCAGCCTCAGCTACCTATTGAGGCACTCCGCAACTTAGTGAGACCCTGTTTCAAAATAAAGAATAAAAAATGGGGCTGGGGGTATATCTTGGAATAGCTTGGAGGTAGAATGCCCCTGAGTTCAATCCCCAGTACCGCAAAAAATAAAATAAAATAAAATAGGACTGGGGGTATATCTTGGAATGCTCCTGGGTTCAATCCCCAAAACTGCATTAAATTTTTTTTTTTTTTGCAGTACTGGGGATTGAACTCAGGGGCATTCTACCTCTGAGATACACCCCAGCCCTATTTTTTATTCTTTATTTTGAAACAGGGTCTCACTAAGTTGTGGAGTACCTCACTAGGTAGCTGAGGCTGGCCACGAACCCAGATCCTCCAGTCTCAGCCTTCCAAATGCTGGGATTACAAGCGTGCGCCACCATGCCTGGCAAAAAAAAATTTTTTTAAGTTCCATGTTTCTTTTGAGGATCATCTTTGGGTGCACCATCCCTTTCCTTTTTAGTTTTACAAATTCTCCAATTCCTTTCCATAGCTCAGCAGTTGGCAAACTTTCTATAAAGGGCTAGACAGTAAATATTTTAGGCTTATGTGCCAGAGAGTCTCTGTTGAAACCACTAAATTCTTCCATTATAGCACAAAAATAGACAATATGTAACAAATGAGTGGAGCTATGCTGCAGTTAAACTTGATTTACATAAAATGGAGGCAGGGTGAATTTGGTTGTAAACTGTAGTGTACTAACCCCAGGACTACCTTGATGTTGTAATTTCTTTATTTTTGTTCCTCTACTTAATCTGCTTATTACTTATGTTCCTTTCATTGTCCATCAAAAATGCTCTTCCCTATTCATCTCACCTCACTTCTGTGTTTCACTTAAAGGTTACTGAAAACAGCACAGCTTGTTTTTCTATTGGGATGTCTCCCTGTTTATCCTTGCTTGAAATTAAAACTCAGAACAGGTGTTAAGCAAAATATTTCACCAGAAACTTAAGACATTCAGAAAATGATTGAGACTTTTAAGTTAGAGGGTTCAAGATTATTTAAACAAACAGTAACTTTCAATTTACCTGGCTCCAAGTTGAGGCATCTTTGGTCCTATATTCAATGTTATATTTCAGTGTCATAACACTCTGGGAATTTGGATTGACCCATGTTAATTTTAAGATACTGGACAGTTCCTCCGAGTTGCTTACTGATAAATTATGTGGTGGATTGGGCTTCACTGAAGAAGAAAATAAATCCTGGTGCTGATTACGTTTTACTTTTATAACTTCATGTACAAATATACTCTTTATATTTTCCAGTATTTGTTTGTTCTTAGAAAATGAACTAATTTCTATGAAAAATAATATTGTATTATATAACAAAAAAGTTTCTAAGGAAACTTTAAAAAAATTTTCCTTGTCAGTTTAGTGTATTCATTTTTTTTAGGTTCAGATATCAAGACAATGACACATTCATGATAAATCAAAATTTTATAAAGCATAAGAAAAGATTAAGTACAATGTAAATGCAATGGTATCAAAGTTTGAAAACTGGGCAAATACTAGAAAATAACATTCAAGTGAAAATAGCTATAAGTGTGGTTAGATTATAGCTTTTATTTTTCTACATTAATATTACTGATCAGATGATAGCAAGATTAAATAAATGCTTGTTTCTTCATTAATTAAAATCAGAAAAATAATTTATAAGCCACTGTATAGTCCACTAAACTCTCAAATTCAGGTTTATAGCTACCTTTATCTACAGGATCAAAATTGAGATGATCTGATGTAGCAGTCCCAAGAGCATTCTCTACTTCTACCCAGACTTCGATGTTGACAAAATACACAGGAGCATAGTTAACAAGGCAAGAGTTGGGGGTGTCAGGTTTTGTTTTACAATCTTCAAACTTCTCGGTTGCCCTAAATACAAAACAGAAGAACTAGTCATTAAAATTAGATTTGAAAAAAACCACTGTTAGAAGAATTTGATGAGGCTCATCTTAAAATTATTTTTAGATTTGTAATCTAAGAATGCTATATTTTAGAAATTTATGCTCTATCTCCACTGACCTTTCTTTAAAAGTTACCTATTTCCTTGTGATCCTAGCACAGTAGTCCTGCCTTATCCACAAAGAATACATTCCAAAACTCCCAGTGTATGCCTGGAACCTCAGATGGATAGTACCAAACACTGTTTTTTCATATATATATATGAAATATATATATGCATATATATGTATATATATATATGCATATATATATTTCATATATATATGTATATATATATATGTATGTATATATATGCATATATACATACATGCATACTTATAATAGAGTTTAATTTATAAATTAGGAATAGTAAGAGATTAACAATATACTATAACAAAATTATGTGAATATTGCCTCTCTCAAAATGCTCACCTTTCCTTGTGATGACATGAGATGAATCAATGCCTCTGTTATGAGATAAAAGTGAATAATGTAGGCACTACAAGACAGTGACAGGATACTATTGACCTAACAATATGCCAGAAGGAGGTGTATATGCTTCAGGTGATATTAATCAAGCCATAATGTTGTCTGGAGATGATGGCAGTGGTTGGGGATCCTTGATAGTTTTCTTTTTTCTGAAACCTTTTGGAAGAACATTATAATTGGAAATTGTTGTCTCTTCTTATCAAAGTGTTGTTAGAGAGGCTGTAATCCTATAGTGATCATAAAGGTGCCTTTAATGCATTGCATTCGAGGAATGTATTCCATAATTTTGTTCTTTAATATTTGTGTAATTCAAAACACTTGGGAAAATTTCTGTATTGGTCACATTGCTGGTTTTGTTTCTTCTTCATCTGTAGATAACAAGTTCTAATTCCTCATTTGTCAATACTTCTCAATGGTCTTGAATACATCGTTCAACTTCTTCAACATGTTTAAGCAAGACAGCAAATCCTTCTCCACCAACTTGTCTTGCTGTGTGAATGATTTTCGTAACTTCCATGAGAACCCTTTAAAATCATTCGCAACTTCTCTAAATTCTTCCAGCAGACATTTACAGCTTCTGGTTTAAATTTAGCCATTGCAGCTTTGATAAATATCACCTCAGCAAAAGTGAATGACTTTCAACACTGCAAATTAAGGTCTATATCAATTGCTGATTAACTGCAATCAAATGTCAGGTGAGCATATGTGGCCTTGATAAACTGAATGATTCTCTGGTCAAGGGGCTTGAAGAATGAGGTTATATTTGGAGGTATTAAAAAAAAAAAAAAAACCATCTTGGTAGTTTCATTTTCATAGCAAACAGATTCTAAATGGTCAGATGCATCATTACTAATAGGATTTCAAGTGCCAAATTGCAGCTGGGCATGGTGGCACAGGCTTGTAATCCCAGCATTTGGGAGGCTGAGACCCGAGGATCCGTGTTCGCAGCCAGCTTCAGCTGCTTAGTAAGGCCCTCCGCAACTTAGTGAGACTCTGTTTCAAAATAAAGAATAAAAAATAGGGCTGGGGGTATAGCTCGGAGGTAGAATGCCCCTGGATTCAATCCCTAGTACTGCAAAAATAAATAAATAAATAAATAAATAAATAAATAAATAAATAAACAAATTCCAACCTTTCCTTTTCCAAGGATTTTTCCATTTCTGAAATGAAGCATTGATGGAATCATTCCATAAAAAAGATGGTTATCACCCACCCTTTGATTATGCCACAAAAAAGGAAAATTTTGTTTCTGTTTGGAGGATGTGGGTTCTTCACACTGCATATTACACCAGGCTTTAACACATACCCTAAAGTGAAGCAATACAGCACCAGACTTAAACTGTGCTCCTATGTTGTATGCCCTGGTGCCTCCTTTTAACCTTACTGAATGCATCTGCTATTGGGTATCACCTTCCAGATAGTCTCGCTTTTTTCCTTAATCAAATCCAACTCTCCCAGATATATGGCAGCAGCTTCTTCATTGGCAGTTGCAGCCTCTTCAGTAATTTTTATATTTTTCAGTCCAAAACCATTCCTGAATTTGCAAAACCATTCCTTACTTGCAGTAAATGGCTTGCTGTCACGTCCATAGGGGATCATTTGTTGAAGTCTCCTCATAGGCTCAATGCCATTGAAATAAATTAATTGGGTATAACAATGGTGTATGGTTATGTTTTTATTAAGTCCTTATTTTTTAGAGATACGCACTGAAATATTTATGGATAGAATATGTCCAAGATTTCCTTGGAGACAATACAGGGTAGAGTACATGGTTCTTAAACAGGTATGGCAGAACATACCTATAATCCCAGTATGTGGAAGGCTGAGATGGGATGATCACAGGTTTGAAACCAGCCTTAACAACTTAGCAAAACCCTTAGCAACTTAGCAAGACCCTCAGCAACTTGGTGAGACTCAGTTTCAAAAATAAAAAATAAATTAAGGTTGCGGTATAGCTTGGAGGTAGAATGCCTCTGGGTTCAATTTCCAAACCCCCCCCTCCCAAAAAAAGACTGGCAATGAGCTGATCATTGCTGAAGGTGTGAGATTTATTGTAAAATTCTTTCTATGTTCATATATACTTAAGATGTTCCAAAATAAAGTTAAGATGTTTAAAAATTTGAATTCAATATTATTACTTGACAAAATAAAAGCTCCAGCAAAAATGTCTAGCTTAATAAAACCAACATAGAACAAACTTAAAATAACTTACCATTCAGATTTTAAAGTAAAGTTTGTTTCCAAGTATGTTTCCCTTCCTGGATCCCATTGACATATCATTCTCTTGCCCTCATTTATAATGCAACTCAAATTTTTTGGTTTTTCTGGAGGAACTAAAAAGAAATAATTAGTAATTAAAAAAATCTTTATGTCCACAAATTTTATCTGATTTATATACCACCTAAGAAACACCTAAATTAGATAAAAAAACAAACCCAAGACAAAAGTATGGACATAATGAAAGACTGGTACCTAAAGTTAATTCCTTCTTTTTAAACTCTTTGAACTTATTTTTAGATAGTAATATATATTTTCTATCATAGCTGCCATTAACTAGTTTGTCTCACATTAATTTTCTACATAAAAATTAGTTTTCATTTATAACTAGATAAAAATTAATAATGTCTCTACTAAGTGTGTAGTAAAAACTAATATTTATAGATGTTAATAAGAGGCAACTAAGTAGAAGCAAAAATTATTTAATTTATATTTATACTGCTTTCCCAAACTACTAGAAATAAAGGAAATGCTGAAATTGAAACATTTGATAATCTACTTTTGTTTTTTTTGTTGTCGTCGTTTTTTTTTTTTTTTGCGGTACAGGGGATTGAACTCAGGGGCATTCTACCTCCGAGCTATACCCCCAGCCCTATTTTTTATTCTTTATTTTGAAACAGAGTCTCACTAAGTTGCGGAGTGCCTCACTAGGTAGCTGAGGCTGGCCGCGAATCCGGATCCTCCGGTCTCAGCCTCCCGAATGCTGGGATTATAAGCGTGCTCCACCACGCCCAGCTGATAATCTACTTTTGGATCATAGTTTATATTCTTTATTTTGACCTTTAAGAAGGACTTCCTCCAATGTTTATTCACCTTCTTCAGGTAGCTGCTTTATGTGTGCATTTTCTAAGCAATGAAGGAATACTGAAAGTTACTATGAATACATCCACAGATTTCAAAATCAACAGTAACACTGTTTTAGGAGTCTCATGTAAAAGTATTTTTCTAGAAAACTGACAAATACTTGACTTTCAGGAAAGAGAAAAATCCTGTGTTGTTCTCTTGGATTTCTGGATATTAAATTATTATTATTTCTGGATATTAAATATAATGCAAATGTAGTTCCTACTTCTATGCTTATTTTTTTTTTTTTTTTTTGCGGTACCAGGGATTGAACTCAGAGGCATTCTACCTCCGAGCTACACCCCCAGCCCTATTTTTTATTCTTTATTTTGAAACCAGGTCTCGCTAAGTTGCGGAGTGCCTCACTAGGTAGCTGAGGCTAGCCGCGAACCCGGATCCTCTGGTCTCAGCCTCCCGGATGCTGGGATTACAAGCATGCGCCACCATGCCCGGCTTATGCTTATTTTTAAGAAGAAAGTATGTCCCAAATCACCAGGCACACAAGTTACTGCATTTAATAAAGACTAATAGACAACATTAAAAATGTAGCTCAATAGTCATGAAAAAGTTGAAATAAGATAAAAACAAAACTTACAGCCTGAAAGTACCGTGATTCCATAAACATTCTGCTCAATCTGTCCATACGTAAGAATATTGCAAGTGAGCTGAATATTTAATGAAGCCACATTTGTAAAGGTGACACTGGATGCTGTTCGGTTAATGGTGGTATATTGTTCCTTAGGAACAGTAAGATGGTTTGTTTTCCAGATAATGTAATTTGCATTTACATGAAAATAATCCATGCATTTTTCCTTTAGTACACAAACTGCAGTGAAATTAGAACCACGTTCTATAACTGGAGATTCAGGATTAATATGACCACATGGATCCAAAAGTTCACCTGAAAAAAAAAAAACATTTTCGAAAATTCAAAAATAATCTGAGCAAGGGATGTATTTCAGCAGTAAAGTGCTTGCCTAGGATATGTGAGGTGCTAGATTTAATTTCCAGTACTGCAACAAACAACAACAGTGTATATTTTTGGTACAAAATGATATCTGGCTGGCAGCACTCAATACAGAATCTTTCAACCTTTACTAAATGTTCCACAAAGAAGGAAATATACAACTGAAAATTAATATAGTCTGAATTTAATGCCTAGATTGTCAAAGAAATATACAAATTATAATACATAAAATACACAATTTATAAAGCTAGATTAAGAAATCTATTCAAGCTTCAGCCTATGTTAAAATATTCTAATTTTTCCTTAGGAAACACAGACTGCCTTCAGCATGAGATACTTGTCCACCACCTATCCTGTTCCTTGACTGGGACAGTCTAAATTAAACCCTCCAGAAAGCAGGCAACGGTAGTCTTTTCTCTCTCTAGTCCTGAAGGCTACTGAGAGACAGAATGTATTATCCATATATCAAAGTTCAGATAGCAAGGGAGCAACAACAACAACAACAAAAAAGAAAATAATAGAACTGGCCAAATATATTAGTTTTAACAATAAATGTATATGGGATAGGCTTTCCTCTTAAAAAACAAAGAATCAGATTAGTTTCAACAACACATGTATTCATTTTGATAAACGCACTGGATAAAATTTCCTATTAAAACAAAAAAATCAAAGCTGGGCATGGTGGTGCACGTTTGCAATCCCAGTATTTGCAATGCTGAGACAGGAGGATCACAAGTTCAAGGACAGCCTCAGCAAGTAGTGAGACTCTTATCAACCTAGTGAGATCCTGTTTCAAAATAAAAATAAAAAAGAGGGCTGAGGATGTAGCTTAGAGGTAGAATGCCCCTGCGTTCAATCCCCAATACCACAAAAATACATACATACATACATACATACATACATAGAATCAGATTGGGTCAAAACATAAAACATGCCTGGGGCTACAGTGCACACCTGCAACTCCAGCTACAGGAGGCTGAGGCAGGAAGATGGCAAGTTCAAGGCAAGCCTGGGCAACTCAGTGAGACCTTGTCTCAAATAAGAAACAAATAAAGAAAAATAGCTGGGAATGTAGCTCAACAATAGAGAGAGCACTTGCATAGCATTTTCGAGGCTCCCAGTTCAATAATCCCCAGTACTAGAAAACAAACAAAAAAAAGATTCAAAATTCTGTTGAAAGACCAGTAAAATGAAATTTGTAACAGAAGAAATATCTCCTATTTAGTTTGATAAATATATATTAGGTGAGAAAGAACTGGCTTAAAAGTAATTCATGTCAAAATGATCTGAAAATTTTCATTGACTACTACCTTAACATGAAATTATGTTATATTTTAGCTGCCAGAAAGCTGTTACTTTACTAAAATGGTATTCAGATAAAAGTTACAGAGCCACTAGTCAAACCATGTCTAGTTTTAGTACATTTTTTATAAAGTACATTTTATTCAATCATTTTAATAACATGCAATAATTATCCTTTTTATAATGCTTACTGTGAACTGAGCCCTGTCTTTACTAACTCAATCTTTACAATAATAACCCATTATTCTCATTTTACAGATAAGAAAACTGAGGTACAGATTAGATGACTAACCAAAGTCCTACACCTGGTTAAAGGGAGACTCAGATGGTAATATGATGTGATACAGGAAACCAAATGAACAATCAAGAGGGCAATCAGCATATGCTAGGTTGGCCATGTCCTATAAAGATTAGGATAACTGGCTAGTTTAGTTTGGGGAAGAGGGCCTAGAAATAATGGAATGTAGTCCTTCAAGACTTGAACAAATGAACAGTAGGAAGAGAAAGAAGACCTACTCTAGAATTATAATAGAGAAAATTTACAAGAAGGAAATTTGGATTCAAGGATAAGATTAGGCTGGGCCAGCCATGGTGGTGCACACCTGTAATACCAGTACTTTAGAGACTGAGACAGGAGGATCACAGATTCGAAGCTAAGCTTCAGCAACGTCTTGAGGCTCTCTGCAACCTAGTGAGACCTTGTTTCCAAATAAAAAATAAAATAGGGCCTGGGGTGTAGCTCAGCGTTAGAAGGCCCCTGGTTTCCATCCCCAATACTACAAAAGCCAAAAAAAAAAAAAAAAAAAGATTAGGCTGAGCACAGTGGCACTCATCTTTAATCCCAACTAAGAGGGAGGATGAAGCAGGAGATCACAAATTCCAGGCAAGCCTGGGCAACTGAATGAGACTCTGCCTCAAAATAAAAAATAAAAAGGGGTTGGGATGTAACTCAGTGGAACCCCTGAGTTCAAGCCCAGTACTGCAAAACAACAACAAAAACCCACGAAGCATAAGGAAGGTTGGGGGGTACAGTTCTGTGATAGAGTGCTTGCCTGGCATGTGTAAGATTCTGGGTTTGATCCCCCGACAGATAGGGAGGGGAGAAGATTTTCAACATAAACTTTGACACTTAAATTGTCCAAAAGAAGTATAGTCCTGAACTTGGGAGAGGAGTCAATTTAAAGCAGTACTTCAGAGCCGGGCATGGTGGCGCACACTTGTAATTCCAGCATTTGGGAGGCTGAGACCGGAGGATCCGGGTTTGCACCCAGCCTCAGCTACCTAAGAGGCATTCCACAACTTAGTGAAACCTTGTTTCAAATAAAGAATAAAAATAGAGCTAGGGGTATAGCTTGGAGGTAGAATGCCCCTGAGTTCAATCCCCAGTATCGCAAAAAAATAAATAAGTAAAAAAATAAAATAAAGCAGTACTTCAGCAGGGTGTGGTGGAACATACCTATAATACCAGTACTTGGGAGGCTGAGACAGGAGGATCGCAGGTTTGAGGACAGCCTCAGCAAATAGTGAGACTCTCATCAACCTAGGGAGATCCTGTTTCAAAATAAAAAAATAATAGGACTGGGGGTATAGCTCGGAGGTAGAATAACTCTAGGTTCAATCCCCAATACACAAAGTAAACAAATAAACAAATAAATAAATGAAGTGCTTCTTGAACTCCGATGAAAGATCAGTTTTTTCTTCCAATCCATCAGAGACTTACACTTTTGTTTGCTAAATCCATTAAACCCATGCTTGGATGTCATGGCTATGTCAAACTGTTAATTTCTAAATATGTATTCTTAGTTTCTGCATTTACCTCACTATGAACCAGTAATGACCCAGTTCTCAGATGGACATAAGGTTAGGGACTACAGTTTGAACAGTACCATTTTAGGTATCTCTTCATTCTAGTAACAGAACTATACTGCTTAGTGATACTTTTGACAAGAAGTGAAGTGCTAATAGTTAACAGATTTTCTTCCTTTATTTAAAAAAAGGAAATCTTTTTTTTTTTTTTTTTTTGCCCTCCCATCTTAAGTTGCTATAGTATAGCTAAATAGCATTTATGATTGCTGAGTAACAGAACTTACATAAATTATAAAGAACATTTATTATTTATTAAAAACCATTTTAAGGCAACATTATTTTCTTAATAATAACCCTAGAAAGAATAAACATATAAGCATAATATAATTTTTAGACATAAGCTTAATTCTGTATATAAAAATATATAAACCTAATTCGTAGAGTTAAAAGGCAGGGTATTTCATGAACCTTACCTATAGATTCAGTTGTAAGGAAAATAACCAAAGCTTGCACTAGCCAAATCTGCAGAGTTGACATTTTGTGCAGGTACTTCTGTAACAGACACATGTAATATTATTTTTAATATTTTTCTGACACATACCTAACCTAAAAACACAATATTTTGTTTCCATTGTGTAGTTATTTTCTAAAGGATAGTCAAGTCTTTAGGATTTTTTAAAATTTTCACTAAAGTTATGGTTATGCAAAACTGCCAGAAAACATAATTTTTATACTTTAAACTTAATTAAAAGACCAATTCTGTCTATTATGTGAAGTCTCACACATTAATACTTAGGTCTGTGAGACTGAGAACTTCAGAGAGACAAATCATCATAAGTAACCTCAAGAGATACCTGAAATATGAAAAAACACATTAACTCATAGCATGAGCAAAAATAATCCCTAAATATATGGAGAATGGCTACAAATCACCAAAAAATTCTAATACCTAGTAGAAAAACAAGCAAAAAGTTGCAGGAACCACTTCCTTCTACCTGTTTCATTCCTTATTCCCCAACTTTAAGTTAGCCCCACATTAGGGGTGGGGGATAAACCTCAGTAGTAGAATATTTGCCAGTAAGTGCAAGGTTCCTGGATTTGCTCCCTAATAAGGCAAAAAAAGAAGTAAAAAGCCATTTAAATAGCTCTTCACTAGAAAAACCTGCCACATCATTCACCTGCTCATCAAAAGAGCAAAACAGAATTATCTGAGAATGCCAGCAGAGAGTAGATGTGGTAAGGCCATCCTGATCACCCACCCCACTAACATAACTTGGCTCACATTGTAGAGAAGATTTCTCTATAGTTCCAGAAAACTGGCAATCTTTCAATTAATGTACTACACAAAACTCAAAAAAAGAGGTCTATGAAAATATTTAAGGTTACTTCAAAGTACTCAGATTTAACTAAGCCCAATTTTTAAAAATTGTAATAGAGCTGGGCGTGGTGGCACTGGCTTGTAATTCCAGTGCTTGGGAGGCTGAGACAGGAGAATTGCAGGTTCACGGCCCACCTCAGCTACTTAGTGAGACCCTCCACAACTTATTGAGACCCTGTTTCAAAATAAAGAATAAAAAATAGGGCTGGAGGTTTAGCTCAGAGGTAGAATGCACCTGTGTTCAATTCCCAGTACCACAAAAAATAATAAATAAAGTAAGAATTATCATTGAGATGTAAGGAAGGAACATCTATTAAGGCACTTGGTTTCACAGAATGAACCTAAGAGATAAAATGGAAACACAATAGTACTTTATTAAATGACTTCATTTGGAGGCTTATCTTGTCTTAAAAATATCAGAATTGAGCCGGGCATGGTGGTGCATGCCTGTAATCCCTGTACTTGGGAGGCTGAGACTGGAGGACAGCAGGTTCAAGGTCAGCTTCAGTAAGTAGTGAGACTCTCATCAACCTAGCAAGACCCTGTTTCAAAATAAAAATTAAATAGGACTGGGGGTGTAGTTCAGAGGTAGAATGTCCCTAGGTTCCATTCCCGGTACACACACACGCACAAAAAAAATCAGAATTGGCCATGTATTGTGACATATACAGTATTTGGGAGGCTGAGACAGGAGGATCGCAGGTTTGCAGCCAGCCTCAGCTACTTTGTGGGGCCTTCTGCAATTTAGTGAGACCCTGTTTCAAAATAAAGAATAAAAATAAAGAATAAAAAATAGGGCTGGGAGCCGGGCGTGGTGGTGCATGCTTGTAATCCCAGCATTTGGGAGGCTGAGACTGGAGGATCGCAGGTTTGAGGCCAGCCTCAGGTACCTAGTAAGGCCCTCTGCAACTTAGTGAGACCCTGTTTCAAAATAAAGAATAAAAAAATAGGGCTGGGGCTACAGATCAGAGGTAGAATGCCCCTGGGTTAAATCCCTAGTACTGAAAAAAAAAAAAATAGGGCCGGGGGTATAGCTTAAAGGCAGAATGCCCCTGGATTCAATCCCCAGTACTGCAAAAATAAATAAATAAATAAAATTATCAGAATAGTATTCTGCTTATTTTTCTTTTCCTTATTGATAATAAACATTCAATTTAAAACTATTAATACCACTACACTCTCATCATTTCTTGCAAAAATTTCTATGCATATTTCCTTGAAATGTACATATCTAGGAAGCTTCTATGAAGTCAAATGACTAGTAACTATAGACACAGGGAAGGTTTATTTGAGGACTCAGTGGTTCCTCTATGGCAGTAATTTCTCAACTATGGTGGTTCAACACAGTAGTGTGTAGGAGCTATGTGTAGCAGTAATTTCCTACTATTAACATTAAAGTAACCAAAGTAATGAATAATTTACTTAAAAATTAGAACAAATATGAGATAACTGCTCCGGTTTTTCATTCTCATTTACTTTCATTTCCACAGATTTTCTCAAGTAGGAGAAAAAGCAGTGAAGTTATAATTGATGAATATTTAATAGCTGCGTCCCTTATAAATTATTTTTATTACTCATGATTGTGACTTTTTTGTTTATTTCCATTTTCATTTTAACTGAAGAACCAAATGAAAGAGCATGAATAATACATCAGACTCACATTGCATGGGAGGAAGAATATCAATATAAATTTTGTTACTATGGTAAGATTAGTACTATAATTATAAAATAGCAATAAGAGCTATTGCTCATGGTCTCATGAAACTAACAGTCATGTTTCATGTTTATTGAGTAACTAAATTGAGCAAGGATCAGGATGGGAGAAATTTCTATCTGTTATCTTTTATAGTATATTGCTAATTTGAATAAATTTGCGAAAAGCCAGTCATGCCCATGTTAAATTAATTATTAAGCCAGGTGCAGTGGTGCATGCCTGTAATCCAGTATTTGAGAGGCTGAGACTAAAGGATCACAGGTTCAAGACCAGCATGTGGAAATTTGGGGAGACTATTTCAAAATAAAAAAAAACAAAAAGGTCAGGGATGTAGCTCAGAGGCAGAATGTTCAATACCCAGTCTTTCTCCACACACAAAATTAACGAATTTTTAAATTAATTAAAAAAAATTACCTATCGTCTGCTCTCTCCCATTAGTATCAATTGTCAACACAATAATTAACACTTGGATACTATTTTATGTT
The DNA here is from genome assembly GCA_004027655.1 of Graphiurus murinus. Taxonomy (NCBI): domain Eukaryota; kingdom Metazoa; phylum Chordata; class Mammalia; order Rodentia; family Gliridae; genus Graphiurus; species Graphiurus murinus. The sequence continues at coordinate 23,161 of PVLC010003247.1, read as the reverse complement.
ACACAAAATGCTTTTATATACATTATTTCACCTAATATCCTCAGGAAGCAAATAGGTAGGAGAGGGATTATTGGACTGTTACAGAAGAGAAAACAAAAATTCAAATAAAGTAAATTACTTACCCAAGTCACAAGATTAGTAAATGAAGAAGCAGGGACTTGAAACTAAATACTTTTGCCTCCAAATGTCATGTTCTTTCTATTGGGCCTCACTGTAATGAGAAGAACGGTTTAGAAAGTTGATTTTGATAATACTATATATATATCCTTTTAAAATCCCTGTCTACTAGTAGGCTTTCAGGTTTTCACAAAGGATCCAATTTTAGAAATCTTCTCAACTTCAGAACAAAATATTTCATGAATACCTGTGTAGGAATATTAGAATAGCCTACTGTTATTTTATTTTTTTAGATAGGGCCTTACCATGTTGCCCTGATCAGGAACTAATCAGGAGCTGGGCTCAAAGGATCTTCCTATCGCAGCCTGAGTAGCCAGGACCACATTGGCCTAGTCTTGCAAAAATTGAGGATCATCTATACCTAATTCCAACTTCCTTGATGTTTGTGGAATGTCACAGAAACATGAAAGGGACATTTTGTTGAACTGAATAAAAACAGTTAAGAGAATCACACTTGTCTTCTAGCACTGTTACAAACTGCTGACTCTTCAAACTGCCGAACTATTCTATGCACATACAATTAAAAATTCATTTTAAGATTTGCCCAGTACCACATTAAATACTAATTTCCAGCGTGAGTACTGGTAGCTCCTTTTTTTTTTTTTTCGGTACTGGGGATTGAACTCAGGGGCATTCTACCTCCGAGCTACACCCCCAGCCCTATTTTTTTATTCTTTATTTTGAAACCGGGTCTCACTAAGTTGCGGAGTGCCTCACTGAGTAGCTGAGGCTGGCCGCGAACCCGGATCCTCAGGTCTCAGTCTCCCGAATGCTGGGATTACAAGCGTGCGCCACCACGCCCGGCTTGGTAGCTCCTTTTTGAAATATAAGATAACTTGAAACTTAGGCAAACAATTGACTTCTCCATTATTGTTTCATATATATTAAGCCTTTGATATAATTTAATAACATAAGGAAATAAATTTATAACAATTTTTTTCTTGTGGTACTGGGGATGGAATTCAAGGGCATTCTACCTCTGAGCTATACCCTCAGCCCTACTTTTTATTCTTTATTTTGAAACAGGATCTCACTAAGTTGTGGAGGGCCTATGTTGCTGAGGCTGGCCATGAACCAGGATCCTATCTCAGCCTCCCAAGTACTGGGATTACAAGCGTGTGCCACCAAGCCCAGCTTATAATATTTAAAAAACTTCAAATGAAAATAAGTAGAAAAATGTCATGTGAAAGTACCCTTGAATACCACCAAGAGATAAATACTATGAATATTTTGATAGCATTGCAAAATTTTCTATGCATACAACTATATATTATTTATATATACTTTCTTACTTTTCAGAGTTAGGGGGTCACACAAGTGATAAATATTCTGTTACTTGCTTTTTTTCACTTAATATTACATATTGGAAATCTAAGTTAATACATAGAGTAATTCCTTATAGCCTTTGCTCAAATTCCCCTTCTCATAAAGATACTCAACTGCCATGTGTTACTTTTTGTGCCCCCCTTTCCTGTTCTTCTCCATAACATTTATGATTTTCTGTAATAGGACAGCAAATATTTTAATGTAAAAGGACAGATGAGGGCTGGGCGTGGTGGCGCAAGCTTGTAATCCCAGCATTCGGGAGGCTGAGACAGGAGGATCTGGGTTCGAGGCCAGCCTCAGCTACCTAGTGAGGCACTCCGCAACTTAGTGAGACCCTGTTTCAAAATAAAGAATAAAAAATAGGACTGGGGGTATAGCTCGGAGGTAGAATGTCTCTGAGTTCAATCCCCAGTACCGCAAAAAAAAAAAAAAAAAAAAAAAGGACAGATGATAAGTATTTTAGGCTTTATGGGCATTACATTCTGTTGCAACTAGTCAGCTCTGCTTTTGGAGTACAAAAGCTGCCAGTCAATATGCAAACAAATGGGCATGGCTGTGTTCCAATAATATTTATTTACACAAATAGACTGCAAGATGGATTTGGTCTTTAGGCTACAGTTTGCAAACCCTTGTTCTAAAATAGCATATAATTTACTTATTTTGGGTTAAATTATGTCCTTCCAAAAATGATATATTGAAGTCCTAATGCCCAGTACCTCAAAATGTGACCCTATTTGAAAATAGGGCCACTGCAGATGTAATTAGCAGAGATGTCATTAAAATAGGATGGGCCCATAGTACAATATGACTGGTGTCCTTTTAAGAGAAAGACACACAGAAGAATATCATATGACAAAAGAGGCAGAGATTAGAGTGATACAGCTACAAGCAAAAGGATGTCAAGGACTATCTACTGTTACCAAAAGCTAGAAAGAGACGGAGACTTTCTAGATTCAGAAGTATTTCTAGTTTCTAGTACCTTGGGAGAATATATTTGTTGTTTTAAACCATCCAGTTTGTGGTACTTTGTTACAGTAGCATTATTGTCTGTATTATCCAAAGAGAATATGAACAAAGTAAGGAATTGTGTCTATTTTGTTCCCTGTTATAGTCCTAAAATACTTAGGATCCACAGTAAACACTTGATATATTTATTCAATGAAAAAAATACTTCCTTTTTTGAATATGTACATAATATGTAACTGTATGGATAGACTGTAATTTAACTAGTACTAAGTCTTTATATGCATATATGCTTAATTTCTTTTGGGAAAAATACCTAGGAGTGGAATAGCTATGCCATTTGGTAGGTGTATGTTTAGCTCTACATCCTCTTTGGTGATATATCTGTTTAAATATTTTACTTTTTAGTAGAGTTTCCTGTTAATTTGGGGGGGTACTGGGGATTGAATCCAAGGGCATTCTACCTCCAAGCTACATCCCAAGTCCTATTTTTTATTCTTTATTTTGAAACAGGGTCTCTCTAAGTTGCGGAGGGCTTATGTAGCTGAGGCTGGCTGTGAACCTGGGATCCTCCTATCTCAGCCTCCAAAGTACTAGGAGCGTGTGCCACCATGCCTGGCTCTCCTTAAATTTTGATATTTAAAAGACATATTCTGGATATAAGGCCTTTATTAGGAAATCAATTTGTATATATTCTCCCCAATCTATGGCTTGTCTTTTCACTCTCTCAAAATTGGAATATGAATTTAAATTCATTTTGTACATGAATTGTTTCAGAATCATTTGTTGGAAACATTCAATCTCAAGTGAACTATCTTTGTATCTTTGCCAATAATCTGTTGTCCACATATAAAACAGAATGTCCAAAAAAGAAGAGATTGTGCTACTTGGAAATCTCAGACAGGAAGATTGCAAGTTCAAGGCCAACTTGTGTATGTAGCTTGTCTAGAAACTGCAAGGCCCTGGGTTCAATCCCTAGTATTAGGGAGCAAGGAGAGATTGTGCAGAAAACACAAATATGAAACACTATTTAGGAGTAATGATTAAACCGATCTCCTTTAGAGCAAAGGATGAAACTGATTATTGAAGAAAAATGAAAATTCCAAGGAAGAAAAAGTCAATTTTAAAAGATCAATAGATTTACTGTACTGGAAGGGAAGTTTCTGCTCTGGATATGTATACATTCAGCTTTAAAACAATAATCTATATTATAGCCATGTTAACAGATATAGTTCTTATTCAAGTTGACTTAACTGAAGGTGATGTGTGTTTGGGGTGGGGGACACCCTAATGCACATGATGTACTTTCACAAACATATCAAAGTCAATCACTAAACTGAAGAGGAGGGAGGGTGAGGGAGTGGGGCGGGAACTGGGGACAGGTTAAATGAGAAATGTGTGCGCATATGCCTTTACCAGCTTGTACCTAACAAAGATGTATGATTTTGATTTCTATGTAACCATATAATGTAGATGATTCTTTCTTTTATCCACTAGTCTGTCTCTTTTACTAATTCTCTACAATCTTTTATCTGCTGGCTATGAATGTATTCAAAGATAAAGTATTTAGCAGCTATTTTCTTCTAAAATACCAACTTCTTTGAAGTTGACTTCAACTATTATCTTTAAACAAAGTGATTTTAAGAATTCTGGTTTGGATCATTCTTTTAATTCCAGTTACATATCATCTTTTTGCCTCTGATTCAAATCAATTTAAAAGGTCTAAAAATAGTACTTATATATGTACATGCTCATGCACACAAATATACATAAATGCACATTTTTTTTTAATCATAGGGACTTTTTCACCCACCTACAAACAACTCACCCTCTTCAACTGCCTAAGTCAATAGAGCTCATCCTTCTTGTGTCTATTACATTTTAGCTTTTCTCAGGTACAAGTCTTATCCAGATTTCTTTCACAGTATCTTCTCCATCTGTCTCTTTTCCTCTATCATGACCAATTTATTTTGGGCACTGATTACCTCAATGGTAACAACAGCTTTCCTGATTCCAGTCTACTCCCAGGCAGTTTGAACATTGTTGGTGGGTGAATATTTCTAAAACACTACTTTAGCCGAGTGTGGTGGCAAACACCTGTAATTCCAGTACTTGGGAGGCTGAGACTGAGGATCATAGGTTCAAGGACAGCCTCAGCAAGTAGTGAGACTCTCATCAACCTAGCAAGACCCTGTTTCAAATAAAATAGGACTGGGAGTGTAGCTTGGAGGTAGAATGCCTCTGGTACTGGGTTCAATTCCCAGTAACAAACAAACAAACAAAATCACTACTTTACAGCTGTCACTCATCTAAAGAGCTCAAGAGCTTTTAAAAGGGTGAAGAATAATGCCAAACATTTTAAATACTTTAAAAACTTAAAAATTTGGCTTCAATGTGTCTGCTCTGTTGCACTGATCTTTTCCAATATTTAAGTCTCTCTATTCTTAAAAAAAAAAAAAAAAAAAAAGGAAGACAGGTGTGGTGGTGCATGCTTGTGTAAATCCCAGTACTTGGGAGGTTGAGTCAGGAGGGTCTCAGGTCTCAGGTTTGTGGCCAATCTTAGCTACTTGCTTCTTTACTAAGTGGGTGGCCCTGAGTTCCATTCCCAGCACTGCCAAATAAACAAACAGACAGATAACATTCTTTCCTCAGACTTCTCCCTCTAGCTACCTACCACTACATTTGCAGAATTATAAGTAATCTGGCTTTTACTTCAACCATGCTGAAATAATTTTTGTTGTTTTCCAACTGCAAAGCAAATATTTATACTTCCCATTCCTTTTGGCCCCAGAAAATCATTCACAATTTAGACTTATCTTTCGTCATTCTATCCCTAGACTCTGAGCTCAGGCCACAGTAAAATATTAGACTTCCTCTAACAGACCTTGTTCTTTCAGAGTTTGTGTTTCTACATATGCAAGGTCCTCCCTTTTTTTTTTTTTTTTTTTTTTTTTTTGCGGTACTGGGGATTGAACTCAGGGGCATTCTACCTCCGAGCTATACCCCCAGCCCTATTTTTTATTCTTTATTTTGAAACCGAGTCTCACTAAGTTGCGGAGTGCCTCACTAGGTAGCTGAGGCTGGCCGCGAACCCGGATCCTCCGGACTCAGCCTCCCGAATGCTGGGA